>JAECXW010000042.1:600000-869065 GCA_018153365.1 Drosophila fuyamai | reverse complement strand
TCTGACCTACAAAATTTCATAAGGATCGGTCAACTATATCCTATACTGAACGATTGGAAATGCCATAACTTTGGTGTTTTAAAGTTATTTTTGGCCAACCGATTCGATTTTGAAGAATATAATTTACAGAATATTCTGCAAGGGTATATCAACTTCGGCTCCGCCCGAAGTTAGCTTTCCTTTCCTGTTTATCACTAAAACTATAAAACATTACATATATCACTAAAATTTCGAGAACAAATTAGCAATGTTCTTATTTCCAATAGGTATTAAAATCTTGTAACAGTTAGTAAACCACTTTTAAATAGTTTAAAAATAACTGTTATTGTGTGGTCAAAAATATTAAATTCAAATAAATGTTATTTTATAACTTTTATTATCAAAGCACATATTCAACACCTTTTGAGTATTAGATTACAAACATATTTATTTTCTTTTGTGGCTCTATAAATAATAAAGAAATTTTAAAAAAGTTCGCTGAATTGGTACATTTGTTCAGATATTTTGAATACAGCAATAAATATAACTGCTTGAATCGTTAAAATTATATTACAATTTTCGGCAAATCGTGTTGAATGTCCAAACCTAATCCGTGAAATGTTAAGCCCGGCAACATTTGGTTTTAATTCCTGCAGTGTCGCAACGGTTGTTCAGTTTCCGAACGATATAATCCATGCATCATCTCATGGCGGCAGTCCGATTAGACACGAGCCCCCTCCGACTGGTTTTGGCCTTTTTCAACTTTGCACTCGAATGAATACGAAATTCACGCGGAATTCCCTGACAGAACCGAACCCACGACAAAGATAAAGTTTCCACCAGCGAGCAGGCCCCTGCCGCAATTCCCCCACTTGAATTATTATGTTATAGCCGCCGTTCTGGGTCGGGGGCGTTCCATGTTCCGTGTTCTGTGTTCTGCGTTCTGTGCCCCAAACCCGAAAAGTTTGCACCAATCATTGCTCAACCATTTGAGTAGAAATTTTAAATTTATTGCCCTAACAATGCGACAGCAAACAATAACATTAACAAAGTAATAATTCAAGTCCCTTTAAATGATTTCAATTATTTGCCCAAAATGTGTGACAAGCGCCGGCAAGGATGGGCAGTCGGAGTGGTAATGCAAAACTCAAAAACCGAAATCAGTTTATGTGGTTTACTGAACAGTTACACTAATTACCGCACAACAAAACCATTGTAGCTCTCATTTATCGGTGTTGTTCTTGCACTTGTTGTACTTCAATTTGTTGTTGGTTTCTGTTTTTATAAACTTTTGTGTGCAAATAGTTTTTAATTACATAGATATGCTGGCAGCAAGAAACACAATTGAAAATCTAACGAGGGAATAAAGTTTAAAGCAGTTGGATTTTCATTTCAGCCTGGAACTTTTTCACAATTACTACACAGAATTGAAGAGAAAAAATAAGCATTTTCCTGTTCTTCAATAAATTTTAAATAACAAATAACTGTATATGGGCAATAAATATATTTATGATCTAAGCTTAATAAAAGTCTCAAAAGGAATATAATGGCATTAAGCCAATAAGTTTTTAATTGATTTTTATAATATTTAAACGAGTCGTTACGAGCCACGCCAGCAAACAATATAAAATAATGGTTATTTTGTTATTTTTATACCCTTGCAGAGGGTATTATAATTTTGGTCAAAAGTGTGCAACGCAGTGAAGGAGACATCTCCGACCCTATAAAGTATATATATTCTTGATCAGGATCACCTCCTGAGTTGATATAGCCATGTCCGTCTGTCCGTCTGTCCGTCTGTCCGTCTGCCCGTCTGTCTGTCCGTCTGTCTGTTTCTACGCGAACTAGTCTCTCAGTTTTAAAGCTATCGAATTGAAACTTTGCACACACCCTTCTTTCCTTTGCACGCAGTATATAAGTTGGAACGGCCGGGATCGGCCGACTATATCCTATAGCTGCCATATAACTGAACGATAGGAAATGCCATAACTCTGCTGTTTGTAAAGTTAGGAAGTTGGGATTTTCTATGGCTTCTTTATTTGGCCAATCAATTCGACCTACCAAATTTCATAAGGATCGGCCGACTATATCCTATAGCTCCCATATAACGATAGGAAATAGCATAACTTTGGTGTTTTTAGAGTTAGTTGGGATTTTCTATGGGTTTTATATTTGGCCAATCAATCCGACCTACCAAATTTTATAGGGATCGGCCGACTATATCCTATAGCTGCCATATAACTGAACGATTGAAAATGCCATAACTTTGGTGTTTTTAAAGTTAGAAAGTTGGGATTTTTTATGAGTGTTAAGAATGCATCATATGAATAATTTTGGAGAATATTATTTACAGAATATTCTGCAAGGGTATATCAACTTCGGCTCCGCCCGAAGTTAGCTTTCCTTTCTTGTTGTATAATATTTTGACTCTAACGTCGGTTAAATTCGGCTCCAGTTCCAATTGTTTAGTTTTTAGCAGAAGATATAAAGGGTCTCTAAGTAACTGATGTGTAGCATGATTTAATCCTCGAGCACATCAAAAGTCCCTAATAAACTCAAACAAACTTACTCTTTATATTTAACGAGGAATTCTTTTTTTTAATACTTTTCCATTCTAGCAAATTTTATTTAAACAAGAAAGGAAAGCTAACTTCGGGCGGAGCCGAAGTTGATATACCCTTGCAGAATATTCTGTAAATAATATTCTCCAAAATTATTCATATGATGCATTCTTAACACTCATAAAAAATCCCAACTTTCTAACTTTAAAAACACCAAAGTTATGGCATTTTCAATCGTTCAGTTATATGGCAGCTATAGGATATAGTCGGCCGATCCCTATAAAATTTGGTAGGTCGGATTGATTGGCCAAATATAAAATTCATAGAAAATACCAAATTCCTAACTTTAAAAACACCAAAGTTATGGTATTTCCTATCGTTATATGGGAGCTATAGGATATAGTCGGCCGATCCTTATGAAATTTGGTAGGTCGAATTGATTGGCCAAATAAAAAAGCCATAGAAAATCCCAACTTCCTAACTTTACAAACACCAGAGTTATGGCATTTTCTATCGTTCAGTTATATGGCAGCTATAGGATATAGTCGACCGATCCCGGCCGTTCCGACTTATATACTGCGAGCAAAGGAAAGAAGGGTGTGTGCAAAGTTTCAATTCGATATCTTTAAAACTGAGAGACTAGTTCGCGTAGAAACAGACAGACGGACAGACAGACGGACAGACGGACAGACGGACATGCTTATATCAACTCAGGAGGTGATCCTGATCAAGAATATATATACTTTATAGGGTCGGAGATGTCTCCTTCACTGCGTTGCACACTTTTGATCAAAATTATAATACCCTCTGCAAGGGTATAAAAATGTTCTATAATCAACGTGTGGCAGGCAATCTAATATGGTTAACCTTCCTTTCCATTTCAAAATGACGTTAGGTAATTATGTACATATAATTAATTAATAAGCATGTAATCCAAGTGGATACTTATAACCACTTATTAAAACTTGGAAAAATATTAAGGAATAATGAACCGTTTGAATGAATGTTATACAAATTTAATAATCGAGTTTAAGCCTGCGTCAAATCCTGATTGTGCAGTAGTACACGGCATCAAAACTTTTCAGAAAAATTAAGTTGTTTAAAGCCAACAACATCAGCTACTTATGCGATGCAACTGCCTGCAGCTGGGCAACGCAACTCGAGAGTGGAAAGTGGAAAACTATTTCAGGAAATTGTTCTCGAGCGAAGCATTTAATAAAAACGTTGAATTGAGAAACTCTACTGTAGTCCTCGGCCCCACAGATTGCTGACTTTATGTCCGCTCTGTGTGGGCATTTGCCATAATATTATTTACATAATAAATACTTAGTTGTTATTTGTTGTGCTGCGCGTAAATTTGCCGCCCGAGGCGAGACGGCGGAACGGGGAGGCGACGCCCGAAAGTAGGCACTGCCGCCGCTGGTGGGCGGAAGTGGGTGGGGTGCTTGGGTGAATGTCCTTAGCCCACACTGAATATATAATGTGGGCGGCATGACTCTGTAATTTCAGGCCCATCTGCGGGATTTCATGCTCTAATAAAATTGCAATGTGGCCGCGAGCTTAGAGCTTGATTGGATCAGAATAAGGACGAGGAACAGTGACCAGTCTGCCAGGACTGCCATTGTGTTATACAAATTCCAAGGGAAAGTCAAGTCGGTACATTGAACAGTCAAAAGACATAAATAAATATTGCTAAATGCGATCATTTTTATTATACCCATTTTAAGTTTAGTCAAAAGCTTGCAACGCAGTGAAGGAGACATTTCCGACCCTATAAAGCATATATATTCTTGATCAGCATCACCAGGGAAGTCGATCTAGCTATTTCCGTCTGCCCGTCCGTCCGTCCATTTCCATGCAAATTTGTCCCTCAGTTTTAAAGCTATCTGCTTGAAACATTTCCAAAAGTTTTCTTTATATTGCAGGTAGTATATAAGTCTGAACGAGCTGGATCGGGCGACTATATCATATAGCTCCCATAGGAACAAAAGGAAAAACAAGAGAGAACGCTATAGTCGGGTGCCCCGACTATCAGATACCCGTTACTCAGGTAAAGGGAGTGCGAGGGAGATGGAGATAGAAACTTTGATCACGCAAAACTTTTTAACGAATGGTCCGATTTGAAAAATTTCTTCTACATTTCGATAGGTATTGATAAACACAATAAAACTGCATTTTTACTTTTCCGAAATATTTAAATTTTTAAAATCGTATATAAGCGATTGTGGGCGTTAAAGGGGGCGTGGCACCTTTTTGAAACAAACTTGAGCTGCGTAGGAACTCCTAGAATCTGCATGCAAAATGGCAATCTTCTAGCTTTTATAGTTTCCGAGATCTCAGCGTTCATACGGACAGACAGACAGACGGACAGACAGACGGACAGACGGACAGACGGACATGGCTAGATCGACTCGGCTAGTGATCCTGAACAAGAATATATATACTTTATAGGGTCGGAAACGCTTCCTTCTAGCTGTTACATACTTTTGCACGAATACAATATACCCTTTTACTCTACGAGTAACGGGTATAATAATTTTAAAAAAATTATAACTTTGTTGTATATTTTTGTTATTTGCGATTTCGTTTCATTTTAAATAGTATGGAATTACGGTTCTATTTAATTAATATCCGAAAACAATATCATATAAATCAAAATCGACTAGCTTCATTGTTTTTAGTAATGTAGGCATATATGTAAATCGAAATGTAGTCGTTTTGTAATAACTGCAGGGGTATATAAACTTCAGCAAGCCAAAGTTTGCTTCCTTTCTTGTTTCTGTAAAGCAAATTAAATAAATTTAATCGGTATCGGTGCAGTTTCGTTTCATATTTTATATTTGATTTATTTTTATAGGTATTTATTTTTATTGTATTTGGATTTTTTTCATTATCTAATATATCTAATATTCAATCATTTTCAACTAAAAACACCGAGGAAGTATTTTAAATTAAGAAATGTTTGTGCATTTTTTTTTTTAATTAAAAAATAATATGAAAACTTTTGGATATTGTGAGTAATTACATTCTTACAAGCAAAACTATTTTTAAATTTACTATTTTTTCCATAACAATCTTTAAACTGAGCTGATAGACTTCTAATTTTTAAATTGGTCTTATGATTTTCAAATACTTATTGCTAAACAGGATTAAAACTCCTTGTTTCGCACGAGGAAAAATGTGATAAATTGATTATGATTTTGGATCGATTACTGTACATTACAACGACTTAAACTACCAGTTCTTTTTATACTGCTCGAGGGATACTTCTCCAGGACCTAGAACCACAACCATCAATAGACCTCCCACCACCGATAGAGTGTGGAAGAAGTTGTACTTGAGCAGGTCCCTCGTGTCTTCATCGGCCAACCACCAGGCATTCGTGGCCACATTCCACATGGTCAGAATTAGCGATAGGCACAGAGCAGCCAGTCGAGTGCGATAGCCCATTACGATGGACGACATCAGGATTAGGCCCATGCAGTTCAAGACCATGGCAGCAACCGTGAAATACTGCTGAAACAGGGTCAGATACATGAGGGCCAGCAGGATCCTTCCGGTGAGCTGCATCAATTGCTGGGATCGCTTTCCCACGAGGAAAGGCAGTCCAGCTCCTGCTCCGTAGAGCCGGCAGCCCACAGCCTCCTTGTTTTCTACATGGAGGAGTAGTAGGCCTCCAAGTAGCGAGAAATTGCGGAGCACCAGGTGTAGTCCAAGTGGCACTTCATATATGTGAACCTGAGGCAAAGTAATGGGGAAGTGAGTTTAAACAAGAGAGAACGCTATAGTCGAGTGCCTCGACTATTAGATACCCGTTACTCAGCTAAACAACTTAATATAAATATGCCTTCTTGTATGTTTTTCGCCGCTCGAATTAGCTCCCGATTTTTATGTAAAAATCGGTACCCAGGGAACACCTCCAATTTGGCTAACTTGATTTGATTTTCATAATTCTTGGGATATAGTTCGGTATTGACAAATGAAAGCCATCTCATTTTCCTTTAATAGAAATCCTTATCGAGAATTAACGTTGACTCTGTTGAGCACCTTGGCCAGCTGTTCCAAAGTCATCCGTTAGATGGCGCTATTGTGCCATGAAAGGCGGAAATGTAGGCGCTAGCCAGGCTTAAGCGTTTAATGGGTTTTTGGGCGTTAGAGTGGGCGTGGCAAACTTTTATTTGGCCAATCGATAGGCGAAACAAATACATATCAAAAAAAAATTTCAAAATAGCATCAAAACTGTGGCCACAGCTTGAGGCTTGTGGGCGTCAGAGGGGGCGTGGCACCATTTTGAAACAAACTTGCGCTGCGTAGGAACTCCTAAAATCTACTTGCAAAATTCCAATCTTCTAGCTTTTATAGTTTCCGAGATCTCAGCGTTCATACGGACAGACAGACAGACGGACAGACAGACGGACAGACGGACAGACGGACATGGCTAGATCGACTCGGCTAGTGATCCTGAACAAGAATATATATACTTTATAGGGTCGGAAACGCTTCCTTCTACCTGTTACATACTTTTGCACGAATATAATATACCCTTTTACTCTACGAGTAACGGGTATAAATATTAAGAATTGTTTTCATATTTAACCAATCTTAAAATGTAATAGAAAATATGTGTAAATTTAAATGTCAAGGAGTTTCATTTTAAACCATATAAACAACCGAAGTTATTCCTTGGTGTAGGTGAATACTAGAACTTACCTGAAGCAGCATTAGACCGGCGAGCAGGGTGACCGCGAAATTAGTAAACAGGTGCAGGAGGACCAAAGCACAGCCGACCAGCTGACCCACCAGATTCAGGAGGACTATCACCAACGCAATTTCGGCGGAGCAGTGGTGGTGGTCCTGGAGGATGGCCTGCTGTTCCACCCACTGGAACCACATGCGCAGGGCGTCCTCGAAGAAGGTGGCCACCAGGCAGGAGCGGGCCACCGAGGGCAGAAAAGGGCGGCAGCGGCGGGCGACCTCCTCTCCCAGATCCTCCGCCCTTTGCAGCCAGCGGATACTCGTCTGGGTCACTGCCATGTCCTGAGATTTCTGCACCGCAAACTCCACTTACAAGCAAAGTGATTTCTCTCGCCGTCCCAGGCTGACAGTCGTGGCAGTGGTAACAAACGGCCAGTGCCAGTCTGAATAATCGTTCCGGTCTGTCTCGAGTCGGTGGCACATCCTGAAAAGAATGCTCTGTTGCGAGGAGTGCTAAGTGGCCCTCTTCCGGGCACAGCTGTCGTTTTGGAAATTGTATTTTATAATGTATTCCTGTCATATTACCTTATTTTTGTGTTGTTAGAAAGCCCCAAAGGTATTTTAGTCAAGGGATTTTCTTTGTATATTTTTCATAAAAACCAAGGTTATATTATCGTATTTAAAGTGCCGCCAAACTGTTCATCCGAGAAGGTGTTGCGCACATTTTATCGATTTTAATTTCGATTGTCAAACAATTTTTATCTTTTAATTCTACTTTTGCTTTATACTTCATTAAAGTTACTATTGGGAAATGATATTTTGGAGTTTTTGAAATTGTGAAATAAGTTATTTAGTGAACCCCCGGTTTTGAATTCGTAGTTTCGAGGCTAATTTAAGATTACGTCTTTACCAAGTTGGTTATGATGACTATTTTGTTATAATTACGAATATTGTTTGACATAATAATTAATGAGTAAAAAAAATAAAAATAGCATATAAGCATAGCTAATTATAAAATTCATATTAACTTTAACAAACAAAAATTGCCTACTTTCAGTTTCGGCGACAATTTTATCTTATAATTTGATTAGATTGTTTTATACCTAGAGCTATGAAATATTTTGTTCAAATCATTCATTCCCTTTTAATGCAAATACCACTTTCAATTTATTTTACAAACCCATTTCAGTTTTTCATAATTTCCCCTTTGATTATTGCCGCCTGAGCACCATTCCCCAGTGCATAAACAATAGCATCTGGTGTGACAAAATACAAATTCACACAAAATTATTCCACATCAATTGGGAGATGGTTTTTCGCCACGGAAAAAATAAATCCACCGTCCATACAACCCCCGAAACACTTGACCTGAAATGCAACCGAACCAAATGCCCTAAGCAAATAAATTGGAATTTTCCATGATAAATTGCGATATGCTATTGCAAAATTTATGAAATTTCTAAAATATATATTTCGCAATTTGTCAATTAATACACAAAAAGCTTTAGCTAATGCCCTCAATTTTATGGTGGGAGGAAAACAAACAGTTTTTCATTAGTTTCAATGCAAAATAATTTACCCTTTGTTATGGTTTGCTATGCACCATAATCTAACACAAATTCTTTAAGGAATAGCTTATTTTGCAATAAATTAAGAAAAAAACGATTTGAAAAAATAAAGTCAAAATATATTGAAAATGTTTTCTGAAAAAATGTTTAAAAATATTAATTAAAACCCACTTTTATCTTACCCCATTCGACAAGTAACTCTTAAACTGCATATCCAGATCGGAAAGGGTACTCCATTCATCGCATTTCCTCATAAACTTTTTGCAACCCTCAACTGGCAGCTGCGTTTCGTTTGTTTGTCAGTTTGACAGAAGCCCGAAATAATTATTTGTGCAGTGAAAACTTCGATAAGGTTCCCAACTGATGTGCTGCCCATCATTCTTGACCTACTTTGCAGCGCTGGCAGCCACGGCCACCCCGATGGAGAACGCATCGCTAATTACTCCGCCGGCGAAGGGGACAACCACAATGGCGGTGGAGTCGGGCCCAACAGGATCTCCTCTCCTGAAGCTGGGCGACGGCCTGCAGGAGCAGGAGGACACCACGGTGCTGGATTCTTGGAGCGACAGGCCCGACACTGCGACGCTGACAAAGGGCTTCTCGATTCCCACGTATTTGCCGCCGTTTCCCGAGTTTATCCCTGCCGACTTGCCGCACCTGGAGCAGAATGCCACCTTCGGAGTCCTGCATCCTGCAGACATCAGCCCATCCGGCAGTGCCACGCCAGCCAACGAGCAATCCCGTCTGCACGCCTACGACAGCGAACAAAAGGCCCAACAGCTGCGGCGCGAAAAGGAGCTGGCCAAGGAGCGGGAGCTCCTGCCCCGCCGCCAGCTCAGCCTGCCCCCGCTGAATGCCACCGTCCAAGCTGGCCAGCACGCCTATCTGCCCTGCAAGGTGAGTGATGGCGATGGGAAGGGGCGAAGGGTGACAATGGGGAGCCATCCAGTTGAGTGGCGTAATTGAAAGCACCGAGTGAGCAGGCTACGGTGCGGAGAATACGCTTTTGGTTGCGAAACTGCAATGATTTCAAAAGTTTGCAAGCAATTTAATCATTCGATTTAGTGGACAGATATAGATAGAATCCATATTAAAGCAAGCTTCGGTTGAAAAAGGAAATCTATTATGAAGATTGCATTTAGTTCGAGAAATTAGCAAACATTCGTAAGGAGGTAAAAATCCTACTTTTGAACCCATTCAGATAAGTATTATAATTTCAATCAAAAAATGTTAAAACATTGAGAGGTAAACTATAAAGTATAGATATTCGTGATCAGCATCACCATTTCAGTCAAAGTAGCATTGTCCGTCTATGTCTGCCCATTTCTTCGCTGACTTGTCTATCAGTTTAAAGTTATCTGGCTTAGCTGAATAATCGGAAAAATAGTTGCCACAAAAAACATTTTATTTTAAACCATATACAAATATACAATTATTTTGTACTCTTCCAGAAACACCATTTAATTATACCCGTTACTCGTAGAGTAAAAGGGTATATTGTATTCGTGCAAAAGTATGTAACAGGCAGAAGGAAGCGTTTCCGACCCTATAAAGTATATATATTCTTGTTCAGGATCACTAGCCGAGTCGATCTAGCCATGTCCGTCTGTCCGTCTGTCCGTCTGTCCGTCCGTATGAACGCTGAGATCTCGGAAACTATAAAAGCTAGAAGATTGGCATTTTGCATGCAGATTTTAAGAGTTCCTACGCAGCGCAAGTTTGTTTCAAAAAGGTGCCACGCCCCCTTTAACGCCCACAATCGCTTATATACGATTTTATTTAAATATAAATTTAAATATTTCGGAAAAGTAAAAATGCAGTTTTATTGTGTTTATCAATACCTATCGAAATGTAAAAGAAATTTTTCAAATCGGACCATTCGTTTAAAAGTTATGCGTGATCAAAGTTTCTATCTCCATCTCCCTCGCACTCCTTTTACCTGAGTAACGGGTATCTGATAGTCGGGGCACCCGACTATAGCGTTCTCTCTTGTTTTTGTTAAAAGCGGCCAACTATATCATATAGCTGCCATAATAAATATCGGAAAATGAAAAGGAAAATAAATGGAAATTTGACATAGCTGCGTTATTTTGCAACTTAGACGCAAACAAATAAATATATAGTCGTTTTATAACATTTTTGTTATTGCTGCAGAAATATATAAGCTTCGCCTTGTTTTTTTGTTGTTTCTTATTGTATTTTTACGCCATTAACAATCTCTATAATAAAGGATATATTTTGATATCTAATGTAGCTCATTCTTAAAACTTAAAATTCATCATGAAAGATTGCTTATGATTTCCCATTTCCTGCAGCTCAACCAGCACTCCGGAAAACCGCTCTCCTGGGTGCGTTTGCGAGATGAACATATCATTGCGGTGGATCATACAACCTTCATCAACGATGCCCGCTTCGCATCGCTGCTTCAATCGTCCACAACGACGACAATTGTATCAGGGGCTGCCCCTCCAACTTCCTCGGTTGCCCCGGAAAACGGCTCCGCCCATGGAGGTCCGGAAGTTCCGGAGAGGGGCAACGGCAGCAGCCTCAGCTGGACGCTGCAAATAAAGTACGTGAAGCTGGAGGACGCCGGCTGGTACGAGTGCCAGCTGGCAACGGAGCCCAAAATGAGCGCCAAGGTGCAGCTGTTTGTGATAAGTAAGTGAAAGCAATGCTAACCGACAAATTGTCCTACACAGAAACAAAAACAATGTTAAAAAGACCTTAAATAATATCATATCATATTGATATTTATTTAATATATACATTTATATAAGTTTTACGAAAGATCATACTACTCCACGTCTGTTTCCTCTGGAAACAAAAGCTTTGCTCAAATCGATGTCTATGGAATTGGTTTATCCTAATAAATTTCATTTATATATGTTAATTTAAAATTTAAATGTTTGTAATGATTCATTTGTCGTTACTTACGAATGACTTTAATTTGCTCTTATCTGATCCAAAGCACATCAAATTGATCATCATATCAAATAAACCAATTAAATTGCCCTCTCTGTGTAAACAGGAACCTTAAATAATTAACATTTCGTGAAGTAGTTCAGCTCCCCTCGTTTGGCCTCGAAACCTTGCTAGTTACAAATCTTTTGGCGAGAGCGGAAATTAGTTTTAAAATATTGGCTCCAGATATTTAATTCCTTTTTAAATATTTGTATTTTTCGGTCAAAAATACTGATATAAATAATAATAAAATAAATATGAAATTTAAGAAATTTAGTCTGCGTAAAGTCAAAGTTTCTAGAAGTACTTTGTTACGGACGTTCTGCTGCCAGTATTATTTAAATGGAAGATTTAAATTAACCTGTTTTTGGTACCGTTGTGTACTAACTGTTTATCCCACCCACAGCACCCCGAACAGAGCTAATAGGCGATCGACAGCGCTTTGTGAAGGCCGGCAGCAAGGTGGAGCTGCACTGCATCGTACGAGGCACCTTAGAGGCCCCCAAATACATTTTCTGGTACCGTGGCGACCAGCAAGTCACTGCCGAAAATGAGGCCAGCGGTGCCCAGAGCGGCTGGTACACGCAAATCGACCGGAATATCTTCGGCAGCACCGAGCATAATCGGAACACGGTGAGCGGATTTGGGCGGAACTAGAATTCTTAAGAGGATTTCTCACGGATATCGATTTACAGATTGGTTCACTGGTCATTCCCCTTGTGCGCAAGATTCACTCCGGCAACTATACGTGTGAGCCGGAAAACAGTGCGGCAGTTTCCATGCAATTGCACGTCCTGAGCGGTAGGTGTAGCAAATTTAATACAGCTTAACACTCAAAAACTGAAAACAAGTTCTGACTCGAAAGCAGGGTTCGTAAAAAATTCTTATTTTAAATATTTCCTTAAACGAAGTATACCATGATGAAAATAAATAAATATATCTTAACATTGCTCAGTCAATAATGAAGCCAAGAAGAAAATATATTGGATAGTCTAGTTATTGAGCATGCTTTACCTTAAAGCCTTAAGTAATGAATATTTTACGAACCCTTCAAAAAAGCCATATGTTATGTACATTAAAGTAATCAACTAGTTAAATATTTCTCATTTCAGGGGAATACTCCGCATCTGCCATTAAGTCGACAGCTGCTGGGCTCCATAGATTGGGCCACGGCTACAGCAGTCTTCACCAGTGGCTAATCTTCCTCCTGGTGGCCCTGAACAAAACATGAGTGTTCTAAACAAAATACCCTCACGGAGAGCGCTGGAATTATCATCCAATCGGGGTGTATCGTCTAAGACATTAGTTTAATTTCTAGGTAAATTGCACTCACACTCAAAAGATTGCCATTGCTAATTCCGCTGACACTTCTTAAAGTCTAAGCCCAACTTTCCGAATATAAAGAACATTTTTATACAAATTCTAGACTTAACGTTGTTTTCCTTTTCTCTAGCAATTAGGTCTAGTTCATTAAGAATTACACTAAGCATCTTATTCAGAGTAACAAACATTTATTTGTTATTTGCGTAAATAAAGCCTGAGGCGTCGTATGTAATGTGTGACTGCTCCTATTCATTGTTTAAAACGTTATTTTGATTAATTTAGAACAATTTATGAAGTTAACTAAAGTCAATAGTAGATTGACTTTCAAACTCTCTGTGTTAAGATATTCCTGTGGCTGAAAAACCATAATTTATTTGTTATCAAAAAAGTGGGTAACATAGTTACAAAAAAACGCAATACTAAAACAAGAGAGAACGCTATAGTCGAGTGCCTTGACTATTAGATACCCGTTACTCAGCTAAACAACTTAATATAAATATGCCTCTTGATGTTTTCGCCGCTCGAATCAGCTCCCGATTTTTATGTTAAAATCGGTACCCGGAACACCCCGATTTGGCAAACTTGATTTGATTTGCATAGTTCTTGGGATATAGTTCGGTATTGACAAATAAAAGCCATCGCCATTTCCTTTAATAGAAATCCTTATCGAGAATTAACGTTGACTCTGTTGAGCACCTTGGCCACTGTTCCAAAATCATCCGTTAGATGGCGCTATTGTATACGCCATGAAAACGAAATGTAGGCGCTAGCCAGGCTTAAGCGTTTAATGGGTTTTTGGGCGTTAGAGTGGGCGTGGCAAACTTTTATTTGGCCAATCGATAGGTATTGACGAAACAAATACATATAAAAAAAAATGTTCATAATAGCATCAAAACTGTGGCCACAGCTTGTGGCTTGTGGGCGTCAGAGGGGCGTGGCACCATTTTGAAATAAACTTGCGCTGCGTAGGAACTCCTAAAATCTACATGCAAAATGCCAATCTTCTAGCTTTTATAGTTTCCGAGATCTCAGCGTTCATACGGACGGACAGACGGACAGACGGACATGGCTAGATCGACTCGGCTAGTGATCCTGAACAAGAATATATATACTTTATGGGGTCGGAAACGCTTCCTTCTACCTGTTACATACTTTTGCACGAATACAATATACCCTTTTACTCTACGAGTAACGGGTATAACTATGTAATAAAAAGAAAGAAAGCAATCTTGGGGAAGCCGATGTTCGCAAACCCTTGTCAAAATAAATTACTCTGTAAAACGATAATATTAATAAGTGTATGGTTAAAAACAATGATCCAGCTGAATGATTTGCTTAAAACTAATATACCTTGGTGTACGTAGATCCGTTATTGTTTTGGAATAACGAAGTAATAATTTTTATTTTCGTTTTTTTTCCCTAGTGGTTTTCTAGGAGCTATATGTTATAGTCTTCCGATCTGGACCGTTCTGACCTGCAAAAGAAAAAGGAAACGGACAGACGAACGGACGGCTAGATCAGCATCATCAGTAGGACGATCAAGAAGATATATTTTTTATAAAGTCGTAAATGTCTCCTTCATTGAATTGCAAACTGAAATTGAGCATTCTTGTTAAAATGTATATTTGTTCACAGCCTGCATCAATTTCATTTGTTACGTCGCCATGAATTTTGATTTACATTTATTACTGCTTTGAAAATAGGGCCTCTAAGTTCCTGCCTAATGCTCTTACGCCTACCATCGCCCAAGCTTAGGATCTTAACCCTAGCCCTCACTTATTTAAATTGAGTTCACCCCCGACAATCCTACCCCTCTGTTAATTTCTATAGGTTTAAAAATGCAAATACAAAAACCTGTCATAACTCAAGAAATGGTGGAGGAGGAAGGAAGCATCCACTAAGCCGGCACGCAAATAAAAAAGCAAAGAAAAAGAGGAATGAAGAAAAACTACCATTGTCTTGGCCATTGTTTCGCCTTGGCCATTGTTTTATGGCCTGGCCAACTATAATTTTGTGCGATTTTTCTGATTGCCCGCGCACTTTACGCTGCTCATTTATCAAAGCGCCACTGACCAGAGAAGAGAGTCCTGGCAACCGTGGCCAAGATGTGGCGAAAGTTTTATGGCCAAGTTTGAATTTCGCCGCTAAAAGTTGGCCCACATTTTCAGCTTCGCACACCTTGGTCCTGCGCTCCATGCCTTGCTCCTTCGGCCACTCAACAGACAATTTACAACTGGACGGATGGCGCGAGGAGGGGGAGCTTGAGGGGCTTCGGAAGGGAGAAGGGAGTAGGGCCACGGAGACTGGGCTAATCACTTTTTGATTTATTCGCCTTAGTCACCGCAACCTGAAACTTTTGCCACAGTTCATATTTTTCTTTTCGCTCTGCGGCTGTCCCGCAGATTTCCTGCAGTTTTCCCTGTTGCTTTTGCGGTGTGGCGACCGCCAGCTGGAGGATATTGACAGCAGCAGATCGAAAAGCGCGGGGGATTAGCTCTGGCGAATATTGAAAAATTCCGCGGCTGGCAATCCGAGTGCCTTGCAGGCAACTGTCAACAATTCCTTAAAGTTCATTCCGCTCAGCCAACTGATTACGGCCCAATCCTCCTGGCGGTTCGAGCTGTATCAAAGAGATTGGCGCATTTTAATAATTCACATGGCAAACTGTTGAAAAATAAATTTGGTCCGCGCACTCCATGCCGAAACACATTTCCCTCGGAGGCGCTTTAAGGACACCCACGTCTTTATATCGGCAATTCACCTTGCCGGCAGGCAAAGGCTCTTGATTTTGGTCCTTGCCTCGCTGATTTCTGTTTGCAGCAAGTGGTTAAAGTTTGCCGGTTGACTTTTAAATTACCTTGTGGGCGGACGGCCGCCTGTCAGAAGGTATTGAAACTTGGCCTGCAACTCTCCGGCCTCGCCTACATGAAAGGAAATGCGTGGGACATCACTAAAAAATGATTATAACCATTGACACTGGCATATAAATATTGGCCCAACAGCTATATAATACATAATGCTGAGCTTATAAATAATTTGGCATAGCCCATCAAACACAAGGTTGTATTTTAAAAAAAAAATTACCATAATTTGTCATACAAACGATTTTAGTGAATATATTTTAAAAGCCAAAAATAATCATATGTTTTTTCAAAATTTTTTAAAGTGCTGTTTTTTTCACAGTTGTTTGGAATCTGGTTTATCTGGCAATTCTGACGTTATTCTTGTCAAAGCAGCAATTGAAGCAATTTAGTAAGTTTCCCCGGGATGCCGGCTAAATTGGGAAATATTTTGCACAAATATTTGCGCAATAAAAATGAACACAACACAACCCAACCCAAGCCGTTTTGTTTCAGTGTGAGCAGAATTTACCAAAGGCATTCTTCAGCTTTTCCAGCAATTATTAGTACTGCGCAAACTTTGATTTAAATTTCTAAGCCGGGCCGCCATGACAGTGGCAGCGGCCAATAACACGTCAGCCGCTTGACTTGCCCTTTGCCAGCCTCATGAAAAATGTATTTAGGTAGGTCAATTCTCGACCTGTTGATGCCTGGGAACAGATTATGTGTAGCTAAGTAGTGCTGCCAGGAACTTCGAAGCAAAAATCGTTTTAAAGATTAAAAAATAAAAATTAAAAGGAGCATGATTTCAGAATATTATTATATTATATATAACTTAATTACAGAATTCTTAAAATACTATCCAATTTGTCGGCTTCACTTAAATCCGTTGTTTATAAATTTTAGGCATCTAACCGACACAGCAAAGCACAAGTGTGATCAAACGTGTTCATATGTTTAAACCACTCACTTAAAATCTTGTTCTGAAATCTTTGTGAACCATTTTTAATCGTTATTGGTTGAGTGAATTGGAAAAGGTATAAAAACTTCAAATTATGAAGAGAAATAAAAAACTTTTCTAGTTTTAAATTAAAAACTCCCAAAATTGATTAAAAAGAATAAAATATGCTAGATTTGTTGCTAATAGCAAGTCGAAAAAAATGTTGCACATTTTTTTAAAAGTTGCAAGATCTAGCAATTAAATAGCTAAACTGGCAGCCCTGTAGATGAGTTGTGCGCACGACGGTTCTTGAAACATAAATTTTCCCTGGGCGGGTAGTTTGAAACTGTTCCCAACAAACAGCTGATTTCCGTAAATTTCAAGCAAAAATGTAGTAATACTTTTTTTAGTTTCTCAAAATATTTCTTGTTGCTTGGATTTTTAAAATTTACAAATGGATTGGAAAATTTCAAAGAAACTAAGTAAATTTGTGCATCTTTGACGCACTGCAAAACTTTTTATACCCGTTACTCGTAGAGTAAAAGGGTATATTATATTCGTGCAAAAGTATGTAACAGGTAGAAGGAAGCGTTTCCGACCCTATAAAGTATATATATTCTTGTTCAGGATCACTAGCCGAGTCGATATAGCCATGTCCGTCTGTCCGTCTGTCCGTCTCTCCGTCTGTCCGTCTGTCCGTCTGTCTGTCTGTCCGTATGAACGCTGGAAACTATAAAAGCTAGAAGATTGGCATTTTGCATGTAGATTTTAGGAGTTCCTACGCAGCGCAAGTTTGTTTCAAAATGGTGCCACGCCCCCTCTGACGCCCACAAGCCACAAGCTGTGGCTACAGTTTAGATGCTATTATGAAAATTTTTTTGATATGTATTTGTTTCGTCAATACCTGTCGATTGGCCAAATAAAAGTTTGCCACGCCCACTCTAACGCCCAAAAACCCATTAAACACTTAAGCCTGGCTAGCGCCTACATTTCCGCCTTTCATGGCGTATACAATAGCGCCATCTAACGGATGAATTTGGAACAGCTGGCCAAGGTGCTCAACAGAGTCAACGTTAATTCTGGATGTTTTCTATTAAAGGAAATTGCGATGGCTTTTATTTGTCAATACCGAACTATATCCCAAGAACTATGCAAATCAAATCAAAGTTAGCCAAATTGAGGTGTTCCCTGGGTACCGATTTTAACATAAAAATCGGGAGCTAATTTGAGGGGCGAAAAACATACAAGAAGGCATATTTATATTAAGTTGTTTAGCTGAGTAACGGGTATCTAATAGTCGAGGCACTCGACTATAGCGTTCTCTCTTGTTTAAAATAGTTTGTTTCTATTTTATTTATTTGTCAATACTATGACGCCTCAAACTTTGAAGTAAGTCAGATAAATGTAAATCCCCCTTAACAAGTCCAGATAAGTACTTAAATTTTTGTTTTTCATATAATTAACTTTTATTTTTCATAAATATGCACAATTGTGTTGCTGAATTTGTTTGCATTTTGATATAATATATATAATTGTAATATTTAAACCTAATCGCGCTTAAAGTGAAACTAAACGACAATTTTTGCATCTCTTTTTACAGAAGTTATTCATACATCGATTGCAGATTTTTGTTTTATTATTTTTCAATATTTTTTAAAAAATACTTTTGCTTATTAAAAATAAATCGCGTCTTACAAATTAAAATTTAGAGTCGATTTGAAATACTTGGAATGCACAAAAATAATTTGACACCTTGGTCGGTTTTCCAAATAACTTTTTTTATCATAAAGAGTTCATACAAATAACATCCAGTAAATGGGTGTGCATGTTTTTGTTATTTTAAAGCCATTCGGTTTTCGTTTATTAAAATCCTATTTGATTTAAATTGGTACTTTTCCTAAGCATATTTAATTAACAACTTTTACTTGCCTTTTGTTATGCATTTGTTGCAATCAAAATGTTTTTAAAAAGGTTGATTTAATTCAAAATATATTTGTGAACTTTTAAATATTTTATTACTCTTTCGTTCATGGTGTGTAAATATAGCTTTAATAATTGAATAATTGGACCATTTGTTTTAACGTTGTTGTGGCTTAGAGTTCTCTAAAGAATACAGTACATATACATTAACGTTTCTTGTTCCGCACGATTCCCAGGTAAATATATGTATATCTAAACTAACTCTGCTCATTTACACTGTTTTTAACCATATATTGTATTCTGTAATCTGATGTAACTAATTGTTAATCATAGGGTTTAATGTTAAATGTTTAAAACGCTTTACAAATGTGGCTCGCATCGCTTTCGTTGCCCTGCTTAGGCTCGTTATAGTTTTGTATATATAATCATAGGTATATATAGACTATAATGATATACACTGATAATTCTCACTAATTGAATTCAGTTAACATTTTGTGTGTGGCAACTAACTCGGAAACGCGATAACTATGGAGTGTTATTGCCTTGCTTAGCAAATTCGTTAGGTATGTTTGTTTCTATATAACTTGATCTATATATCTATGTGTGATTTTTGTAGAGCTAACGTAACAACTTGGCCCCAATATAAGTATAAGCTTTGTGGGTTCTGGTCTGTATGTACATAGCATTTAGCAACGATTTCTCCTCCTTCTTAGTGCACCGCATCTATATCTCGCTGGGCCCGCGATATCTTCAGCTTGTCCTTGGGTGTGTTATCCTCTCCCGACTCCAAAGCAAACATCTTCATCTTCTCCTTGAACGAAAGCTTTTCGGGCACCGCATCTCCAGCGCGTTGTTGCTGTTGCTGCTGTTGCTTCTCCGCCAGGCGACGCGTGCGAGGATCTCTGTGGGAGTGGGTTAAATTATTTAATAAAAAGTTTAATATGCCACATTTGGGAGTTTTTATACCTATACACCTCTTGCGCCCCAATGACGCCGGGAGTCGACTGCACTGAGGTATTCCAGAGGGCAGTATCGGGAGTTGCTGGCATCGATGGCAGCATGGATGCATCTAGATTATGCTGCAGATACTGAACAATAAAAAGTATACATTTATAAAATGTGATTAAGAACATAGAAATTAACTTGTTTTGGAGTAAAACAGGAATCTAGTTTTGTAATCCAAAAACGGGGAAAAAATCGAAATTTTAATCTTATTGAAAACAAAGATAAAACTTTTGATATAGTAAAAAAATAAGAAATATATACCAACAAATAAAATATTAAACAGATTCCACTTACACTGGTATCTTCTCTGATAGTGTCCAAATCCTGATGCTCCAAACCGTAGTTGTCCATGATGTATTGCTGCTGCAGCTGGCTGTTTCCGCCTACAAAGTTATTTTCTTCGTCGTGGAAGCTCACCCGCTTGTTGTCCCTTTGCAATAATGGCGGCGGCGGAGGTGGTGTACCCAATCCTCCAACCATTCCAGTTCCCGTAGCCGAAACATAGGCGGCATTCAGTTCCATCGCGCTAAGCGGTGATCCCTGCATGGTGTTGTTGTTCAAGCTGCCACTCAGATTGTTGTTATTATTGGTTTGTGTGTTTAGTAGCGAAGACTTTTTAATCTCCACGGCAGCTGCTGCCTGATTGCTAGTGGCTGTTTTGAGTAGTCCCATTGATGAGGTCGCGTTTCCAGTGCTCCCCCGCAGTTTTTGCTGTGACATTATCAAGTAAGAACTATTTCTTTCTGGTGGCGGCGGTGGAGGAACTACGGCATCCAAGGTCTCGTTGTTATTATCCTTATCGAGCATCGTTAGCTGGTTGAGCTCTTTCGCCAGGTTTGATATGGGATGTTCCGTATGCAGATGTCGCTCATCCGCAAAACTGGCGGATTTCTGTGATTTCGATGGAGACGAAGGGGGCTCCACTGGGCCCAACTCCGCCCTCGGAATACCGATTATGCTTAAGTATACTCTTCGGCTGCTGGGTGTTGCTGCTCATCGGTTGTGCAGTGGGTGCTGCTGGCTGTGCAGCTGGCACCGAGTCCACCGGGCTGCTGCTGTCCGTAATCTCCGCCAGCTTGATCTCCGTCTGGCGGTAACTGGTGATTGGTGTTTGTATGGCACTGACCTGTCCGCTACCAGCCAACCGGAACAGCTCCTGCACGTTCTCCTTGTCATACTGCTGCTCCTGATCCTGCTCCTCCTGCTCTTGCAACTCCTGTGCTCTTCGCTCGAAATCTCGCTCTAAGATCAGGGTTTTCAGTTGCTCTTCTTGCATCGGAGAACGCGAGATAATCTGGGAGAGCTCCGAGATCTGCTGCTCTCGCCATTGCCGAATGTGTTCCCGTCGCATTTCCAGATCCTTTTCGCGCTCCTCTCTTTCCCATGGATTGGTCCCGCTGTGAAGAGGACGGTTGCTTGCTTGGTTTGCGGGCACGTAGCTGCCCTTCGGGGGGTCCAAAGTACTGGCTACATAATTCATACCCGGAGCAATCTGTTGCGTAGCCTTAAATAGAGGATGGGTGGCGGTGGGCGGCAATGGAGGCTTGTCCTCCGCCAGAATTGGTTGTCCGATATATCGCTGCTGTTGCTGCTGCGGTTTGGGCGCTGTACTTGGTGGAGCGTTTGGTTTATTGGGAGACTGTAGGCTGCCCAAGGGTTTCGGGGGCAGGGCTATAAAATTAGGCGACTGTTGCTGCTGCTGCTGCTGTTGCAATTGTTGCTGCTGAAGCTCGTAAAGCGTGGTTGGGTCATGAAGCTGACTGCGTCTATACTCCAGGCTGCCATTCTGATAGCCACCTGTAAAATCGTTGACATTCTGCATGCTCTGGCTGCTGCTCATCACGGGTTGCTGCTGTGATTGCTGCTGCTGCTGAGGCAGCTGTTGCTGTTGTTGCTGCTGGTGGTGGTACATGTTGCTGATATTGGGCATCGATGGAGCCATCATCTGCTGCATGCGCAGGGTGTGCTGAAAGTTCTGCTGGCTCTTGGTGCGATTGTTCAAGGTGAGCTGGTGCTGGGGCTGCTGGCCATTGAGATTGCCGCTGCTGAGTGCGAACTGTTGCTGCTGCTGCTGCTGCTGCTGCTGTTGCTGAAGTTGCTGCTGCGCTGACTGCTGGCTGTGGTAATAGGCAGAGACGGGTCGAGTGGGAGGCAGATTAGCATTGGCCTGCAGATGTTGCTGCTGCTGGTAGGGCGATGGCTGTTGCTGTTGCTGCTGTGGTTGTTGCTGCGGTGCAAGCGGGGAATTGCCATTGTAAGCGTTCATGGCGGCATGTGTGGCGATCGGAGGTCTAAAATAAAAGCAATTAATATTAATAAGAGCATCCAATTCAGGGGTGTCGAGTTGCTGCTGGTGTGAAACAAAAACTTCGTCGCTTACACTAATTAACCAAAACGTGTCGAGTGCTTGGAAAACATTTGTTTTCTCTCCCTTTATTCTCCTGAACAAGTGACTTGTGACTTTATTGCAAAGGTGCGTGCCTCTGTACAGCAGCAACATTAAAATGGAAAGACTGTAGCTAATTACTCACGTACCTGGCAGATTTCTACAAGTTCATATTCTTTTTTAATGGGTATGAAGCCATAAAGTAATTTCTTTAAACGCAATGTCACCCTAGAAGTACACACACGAGAGTTAGGAAAAATGTAAGCTTACTACCCACATTTTTGTGGCCACTCTTAAACACTTCACGTGGCACCAACAACACGACCTTGAGCAACACCCCTAAGGACACACTCGAAATCGTTGTAAATAATTAATTGGGTGCTCTTGTTTGGTTTCCTTTGTGAAGTGTGAGTTTTTGATAGCCTTTGAACCTAAACATGAATTCGACTGTGTTTAATTGTAAACTGATATATTATTTATCTTAATTATCATAGTCATCCTTTTTATTTTGGTTATCATGGACGACTTTATAAATATATATTGGACTATCTTTAGATCAAAAGTTCGCGCGTTAAACAGATAAAATAAAATATTCGTGTAAGTGAAATCTTTTTTTCTTCTATCTGAATGTCCTTACATCTGAATCATTTCTCATTTCTCTACGGTTCAAATTGGTATGCTTTTTAAACGAGTTAGGTTGAAGGATTTTTCTGTGATAACTTTCAACTGCGTTCCATGTAGTCACATGCAATGATTTTCAACTGTAGTGCATACAAAACCAAACCCATCAAAAACACACCAATAACCGTAGCAATCCAAACAAGTCCAGCGAGAACGGTTTTAGTGGTCAGCTGAACACAAGTGAATTTCAAATGACATTTTAAAGTGGATAAATGTATATGCATTACCAAAATAAACACACAGCAGCGGTCAAAATACTAGCAAAAAAATTAAAATGGTTTTACAAAAAATATTATGTAAACGAAGTAGAAAAATTGCAATTTTTCATACAGTCACGTAGTTTTTAGGATGAAATGTTTTTTTTTTATAATCCCTCCATAGGCCCGCATATTTGTAATCAATAAATTACCTTTCGTTCAGAATCGGTTGGCTTTGATTTTGTGCCCGATACACACTGAGATTTTGATAGAATCCCTGCTCGTTGCCGTTGCCATTTCCATTTGCATTGTTGTGGCTGCCATTTGGCTGACCCAGCAATCCGGCCCCTCCGACTCCTCCTGCTCCGCCGATTCCCCCCATTCCTGATGTATTGTTATGCAAACTGTGCGTGCTGCGTGACTTGGAATTGGCCAGGGCTGAATGGAAAACGAGATGCATACGAGGAAGAGAAAAATGAATTAGTCTCTGGCTTACAAGTCGATTGGATTGTGCTCCGATTACGGGGATAGGAGGGCAGGATGGGGGTGTGCAGTTCACTTACATATGGTACCCGATCCCGTGTGGTGATGCAGAGCTGGCACCGATTTGCTGTTGGGCAGGTGTGCGGCTAAGGGATTGATGATGCTACTATTGTTGCTATTGCCAATGGTGTTGTTGTGGCTGTTGTTCAGATGTTGGCTGAGACTGAGGCTATGATTTGGATGACTGTTGGCTATCAGTGGACCCAGGGATTTAGTCGACTCGGCGCCGCCCATCCGCGTCAGATCGCGTTCGGACATACGTCGATTACCTGTGGTTATCAGGTTTTCAGGTTGCCAGCAACATCATCATCATCATCGACGTCAGCGATTTGAGTGCATATTTTGGGAATTAAGAGTTGGTGGTGGAATTAAGGTTTATTGGTGCGCATGGAGGGGAAGAAAAATAGATGGACAGTTTGACATTTTAGTATTTTTCCTTTCAGTGTGCAAATGCAAAATGTTTTTAGTTTATTTTTAATATATGCATACAAAATCTAATTACACAACTACAATAGAGACAACGAAGGAATTAAGCCGAGTGATGAAACTATAAAAATATATTTAAACACAAAAATATTCACAAAAAGCGCAATTGAAAATCTTTTGTCGACGTTCGTGCTTATTACATATTAATATTTAATTCAAAAGACAAGGAGAAAAGTTCAACCATTGTAACGAAAACGCAGCTGTAAAATATAAAATTAAATATGAGCACATACATACATAAGTGGATGCAGAGAGAGCAGAGAGGAAAAATTAAAATACAAAAACGATACCAAATTCCGTTAAAGTTGAATAAAGGCGCTGACAATTCAAGTATATTATCAAGTATTAAGTATATTTCATTTCTTTAGTCGCGATTGGGGCAATCGTTTAACCATTTTTAGATCAAGGACTTCAAAAGAAAAATCAATTTACACGGTTTTTATTTAATCATTGTTGCATTTTAATACATTATAATTGATTTTCTATTTGAAGCGCCAGATTTAAAAGTGGTTAAATGATTTTCCATCGATTCAAGAAATAAAAAGTATTGAAGCTAGGATTTCTACTCACAAACACTTAAGGACCGTTTTCTCGTACTAATAATAAGCCAAAAGCGTTTTCTCCGTTTAAAACATACTATAAAGCTCATCATTATGACGGGAAAAGGGGCTTATAAATCGATTCAAAAAGGTTTGTCACTTTAGGTAACCTAATCAGCTATAATAACAAGCAAATAATCATTCAGTTGAACAAAAATCTAAACGAATAAACTAGACAAATTATATTTTTAATAGAAGGCAAAATCAAAGGCTAATAAATATTACAACGAGGAGAACAACATGAACCTCGGTGCATCTGGATTGGGTTGTCATCTGTGTGTTGGACACACCGTTGCTGATGTTGGTCTTGTTGAGCTGGGCAATGGCATTTTGACACAGTGCCCCCCGTCGCCCTCAGCATTTGCATCACCCTCATCGTCATTATTGCCACCCCGAGTGGAATGGCCACGACTCTCGAGCACATCGCAATGAGCAGCACAACAGCTGGAGGAGGATTCACCAGCCGAGGAACAGGACTCGACTTCGCTGCAGCTGCAGGAGTAGCAATCATCAGTGGCAGCCCCACAATTTGGACAGCTCTTTGAATTCCGCATGCTGCTGCTGCTGCTGCTGCTTCGCCTAGTGTTGCTGGTGTGGCTCTGCTTGTTGGTGGTATTGCTACTACTGGCCAGGGACAACAGCAATTTGGCCGTGGAGGGCGGTGAAGCAGGCGCCCGAGGGCGTGGCTGCTTGTGACAGTGGTGATGATGATGATGGCGAGGATGTGAGCTTGACTTAGCCTTGAGTTGCACATGCTTTTGCTGTTTGTTGCGCTTCAGTTGCCTCACACTGTGAGCCTGACGATTGCTGCACATGACACTCCGGCGGCAGTGTGCATATCGGGATAATTCCGGCTTATGTTTGGTCTGCTCCGCCTCATCGTCCTGGCAACTGTCGTAGCATTTGAAGGTGGCAACTACCTGCGGTTGTTGCTGTTTCGCTGGATGTTGCTCTTGTTCGGGGGTCTTGCCACGACAATGACCGCAGCAAGGACAATCGCAGCTGGTTTTATCGCCGGACTTTTCCGCTTCATCGTAGTCCTTGCCCGCGCTACCGTACATACTCCACTCCTTCAGCTGCTTAAGGATGTGGCCCTGCTCCGCCTGCGAAAGTTTTGCACATGGCTTGCTGCCAGGATCATTCAAGGCCGACGTGGATCGGGACTTATTAATGCTGGGCGGGAAGTTCTTGTTGGCATTGAAGTAGTCTGCCATCTCACGAACCTTGCCCTGACCCAGGGGCAACAAAAAGCGGGGACTGAGGTTGACCTGGCTACTGGCCCTGCGGCTGTTTGCTTGTATAGTGGTGCTGGGGATGAGTTTGGTTTTTGAGGTGGTGCTGGCACAATATCGATTGCTTGTATTTACAGTAGGAGAACGGGGTGAGGAACTTTCGATTTCACACAGACTAGGAACTTGGATGCTGACAATTGGGGCAGTTGTAGCGACTCCTGACCTTTTGTGCGAGCGCTGAGTATTGAGTTGTCGCTGACATGGCGGCTGGTTCTGCCGGAGCAGCGGCATGCGCTCGATAGATTCGCTGGATGATCGCTGGCTATTGGACCCAGAGCCTCCTGAACTAAAACCATCCGCGGAGCAATTTGTTGCTCGTTTGCTATTTAACTCCCTGCGGATCTTCTGTATTAGGGGTATCCGTTCGGATTGCTCTGCCATCAAGGATTCCGTAGAGGAGGCACTGGCTGCAAAGTGGCTGATGGCATCGTGTGTATGGTATTTCCTGTCGATTCCAGTCGCTCCTGGCTCAGCTTCTTCGGTTTGCTCCAGATCAAAACTGACTGTTTTGCGATATCCAGCTGCAGGATTTCTTTTCACAGTTGACGAGCAACTGGTGGAGGACATGCATGGTCGCTGCTGCTGCTGCTTCTCCTCCTCTTCGTCATCTATGAAAGGAATCTCGTCTGAATGAGCCATGGAAGCTATACCCTCTTCATTCAGCGGCTGATGGGCATCACTGTAGGCTGCAAAGTTCCCAAACGATTCCTGCGAGTCCTTGGCTGGCTCATCCTGGTACTCCTCAATATAAATTGAAGGTGGCGGAGTTTTTCTCAGCGGTCTCATAGGACTAAAGTGGGTGACGGATGGAGCCATCGGCGGAGGGTGATAGTAGCCCACCTGGTCGTTCCCTAAATACAAACTGCTGGCAGATCGCGCAATGGGTCGCGTGTCCCTGTACCTCGGATCGATATGCAACTGGTGACCCAGGGCACAAAGTTCCTCCTGCAAACATGAGGCACTTAGACGTCTTACAGGAGGCGAGGAAGCCCGCATGCATGCAAAAGATTCACGACGACTCCTGTTGAGGCTATCGTCGGAGATCGAGTTGTTATAGTATCGCGCCTGCTGTTGAAACGAGGAGTGACGACGCTGCTGGCCAGGATTCAGATGCTGGAGAAAGTTGCTTGGGGAAGCTTCTAGCGATTCGAGTGGAGCAGCATGGGGGATGGGTTGGTTACTTGGTTAGCTTACACAACGTGAGTACGGTAGAGTAGAGTAGTGGGTGAGTATCTTGGATGATTGAGTGAGTTGAGTGTTCTTAGCGTCCTACCCAGCACCTGGAGTCGCTCTAATGTGTGTGTGTTGTATTGATATGTATGTGTCTAATAGTGGACTCCGTTGGGAGCTACTCACCACGCTGGATGACTGGGCTAGGCTGTTGCAGCAGCGTCGCCAGCCCGTGGTATATGGCTCCCTGCTTGGCCACCTCCAAACTGACCACTGGACCCGTCCGCACAAGGTAGTCCGCAGCCCTAGAGCAGAAGTTCGAGAATAAGCCCAGATCTTAAAGAAATTCAATCAATATTTATACCTCTCTTGGGTGATCCCAATCAGACTCTGGCCATCTACGCGCAGCAGCTGATCGCCAGCTTGCAGTCGTCCGTCCGCGTCTGCAGCTCCGCCAGGAACCACACTCTTGATGTAGATGCCCAATTTCTCCTGGCCAGCTCCCTTGGCTGCCACGATGGATAAGCCCATGCCGTTGCTGTTCTTGTGCAGCTTGATCAGCTGCAACTCCGGCTGGGGAAGCTTGTTTGACATGGCACTGGAACTGCGGGCCTGCAATGGATTAAGTTTATCATTGACAAAGATCCTAAGATACAAATAGTTCCCCGACTGACTCACATTAAACTGATGCATATAGACTGTCCAGAGGCCAATCGAGGTGGGCTGGGCCGCCAGTCGGCACATGCCCTGCTGCTGGAGGGGATTGAGGAAGTCGACGAGACCCGTGGGGATGCCTCGCACCACATCGCAGCTGAAACCGTCGTCGGGTAGCAACAGCGCCAAGTGCAGCTCGGGCGACTCTTCCAACCGGACTTCTCGTCCATCGGCTCGGGTCAGCTCGTCGGCCACCGACTCCGCCATTCTTATGGCCGTATCCACTAAGTTGCGGGGCAGCTTCTCCTGCTGCAGCAACGCAGCCATCTGCAAGGAGTTCAAACGGAAGCAGGAGCAGGCCAATTGTTGAATTTCCTCCACGGAGGATTTGGGTGCCTGCAAGAACTGAGCGCACTGATTGATCTTGGCCAGGTGGCAGTCCGCCGCCAATTCTAGTCCTTGGCGTTCCGCCCACAGCTCTAGCAACTGCAGTCGCTCCGTCATCACCTTGCCCCAATCAGCTGTACACATGTGAGAGTTTGCCACAATCTGGTAAAAGGGAAATATCGAATTTAGTGTATTATAAATCGAGTAGATTGGAAAACAGTGATGCTAACATAGTAACCAATTTCTTCAATTAAAAAACCTAACTTTATGTTGATTATTCAAATTTTTTTCTAATTCCTTTAATACTTTAATTAAACAACAAGAAAGGAAGCAAACTTCGGCAAGCCGAAATTATAATACCCTCTGCAAGCGTATAAAAACATAAAATTAAATTAACTTCCGTTCTTATAAATTAACAAAGCACAAAGCCTATATAGTTATTTCTGTAGAAATCTTGTTAGCACCACTGATCAGTAACTCTAGGCCATTTGTAGGCCGCTCACCGTATTGAAACATATGACATTGATGTAGTGAAACAGCTGGGAGAACAACTGGATAGTTAGGGCTGCATTTACGCGACAGCGTCGGAGAAGAGCCATCGCCGATCCCAACACTGTTAGCACGAGACCCGCCGCGGAATCGTGGTCAATGTTCTCGGAAAGAAACTGGTTGAGGGTTTGCGAGAGTTCCAGCCGGAAGCAGTTGACAAGGTTGCGGAACGCAGTCTGCACGGCCTCGGCCAAAACCTCTTGAGCCTGAACGCTAAAAGCGCTGATGTGGCGATCTGATTTAAGGAAGTGCAGGAACTCCGAGCTGTTGGCCATCCAAAAGGCTAGGATTCGAGGATCCGTGTACTGCTCTTGGACCACGCTGTAAACCAGATTGGCCACGTGGTGCAGGAACATTGTGAGCTTGTGGGCACGCTCCGTGGGCTGCAGCTCTGGGCGATAGTGTGTTGACGCTCGATATCTGTGGATGAATTAAAAGTTGTTAGTCCGCCTCCATTAAAGGACCCTGTAACCCCATTTGTATCTATTGATTTTCACGCCCGTCAAATGTCAAAGTTCCCTTTTTCCCAAATGGTTGGTGTGTTTCCGTTTCCCGTTCCTGCTGTTTCAGCATGGCTACTTCCCATTTCCCCATATCCTGCTGTCAGCCCACATTAATATTAATAGCTCACAAATTGGGTCAGCAGCCAAGATAAATCATCATAATTGATAATGAATTGATGATACTGGCTCCTGCTTCGAAAGCTGCTGTCGAGAGAGCATGAGGACGAGAAACTGTTGCCCTCTAGAATATGTCGATCCACTTTATGTCTGGACATTTGTCAGCTGGTGTAAGCTGGTCTCCGTCCGTCTGCAATTTGTTCGTGTCCATGGGGTCTTGCTTAATGAAGTTCTGATTTGGAATTGAAATATAAATGGAAGGACAGATTGCTTTTGAAATCTGACACAGTAAACCAATTGCACTGAGGGACGAGTGAAGACATATTTCTTCTTCATCTATCCCTACATTAGAAGTTATTGTATTTGTACACAAATAAAAGTAGTCGATGACGTATAAAACCACTATGTTATTTATCTATTCATTTAGTCGTACTGAAGGGATTTATAAACAGATTACAAATTGTATTATAGTTTTATCTTGTTTTTCCTAATCGCTTTGACAACATTTACATTTAATCTGGGAATGAATGTAATAACGTAAAAAATGTTAAAGGTGAAAAGAAATTTTAATTGAATCTAAATATCTGATAAGCATATATTTAATTCTGAACATAACAAATATATTCATCATTAAATAGTAGTTAATTCTTACTTGGCAGAATATGTATTAATCGACTTATTATATTCGAAAAGCTTTCCATGATTAAGTTTTTATAGTACACTAAATCATTCAAACAACAATTAAAGCCAAACAAGCGCACGCACAGGCTTTCACCATGCTCTTTCCCATATTAAAATGGTCCCCCATAATGAATTACCCACCTGGCACACAGGTAAAGTGAATAGACGGGTGCCAACTTAAAGTGCGGAACGTTGACATCCAGCTCACTGATAATGTGGCGCAGAAAGAGTTCCTGATGAGTTTCGGGGAACTCTAGGACAGCCGGCAGAATGGGTTCCTGTCCCTGGGCATCGCCGGAACCGCTGCCACCTCCGCCCAAAAGACCTGAGCCGGCCATTTTGGGTGACCTATTATCGAAGACGGTTAATTGATTAGTAAATTACAGTACAACAGAAAGATACAACAATTTTAGAATATGAAAAGCAGATATTGAGAAGGCTAAAATAAAAATTTACACAAGTCAAAAGCGCACACAAAATATCAAACAAAATTAAAAGTTAATTAGACAGTGAATGTATACAATTATGCATATTTTGATTGCTTTGTGGTTATGTGTATGGAACTAGTGTTGGTTTTCCTGTTTATTTTGAAGATAGAATATTGAATTTAAAGTACGCTATGTATGGATCGAAGTCGATTCTTACCGATCTTGGCTGTTGGAACCACCCGATTTCATACTGGAAATTGACTTGGTCTCGTTCTCCAGATTACCCTCCAGGCTTTGACCATCGTAGTTGTTAGAATTAACCACCTGATCCTGTCCAGCCTTGCTATCTACCACGTCTCTCAGAGTGCTACTCAGGGGATGATCACTAGAGTTATTATTGTTATTGTGATATGCACTGGATTGATTTGATTGCTGATGTTGGTCGTAGTCGCTTTTGTGGGTCTACAAAATTAAAACATTACAAAAAATAATAATAGATAAAATAATAGAAAAGTGTTTTAATTAAATACCCACCGAACTCAAGGCTCCATCCTCATCGTTCCATGATCCTGGGGATGTGGGCGAGCGGCTGCCATTGTCCATGTTGTGTTTGCATCGTTGTGTCGACGGATGGTGGTGTACAGGTGAGGGTGTGGGTTTGTGGAAATTGTTTTGCATATTTGTTGGGTAATTTTTTCGGTTTGGTGAGTGCATGAGATTAATGTTTTACACAAACAATAAAAACAAACAACAGGTAACGAAACATAAACGAACAGCACAAAAAGGCGTGTAAATAAAACAAAAAAATACATAAATGTGAATAAATGCGCAGAATACAAAAGAAAACGCCCTCAAATAAATTTCAAACATTTTTAAATGTCTCACCTAAGGTAAATTACTTTTTTTTTAAATTTACACCTGCTGGTAACTAGGTATGCAAATTCAAGTCGTATATTGGCTTGGCTATTCATAAAGAGAATACGTAAGTCTGGCCTTCAGTCAGGTAAGTGGGGTTGGCCATTCAGAATGGCAAATGGGGGAAATATTTTGTTTGCTGAATTTCTCCGTAAGATAACTTCTTAATTTTTTGTAATTTAAATGTATTCAGCTTTAAGAAGATTAAAATTTGTGATTTAAGATCATTTGTTTGGTTTTAAATGCGAGATTCTAATTGCTTGGCCTCTTTATACCTTTGTGTGAGAAAAATCCCTAAACTCCAGTTAAATGTATACTGCATCGAACTTAATAAGGATTTTATTAAAGAAAAATACAAACTAAAACATAACAGCAGATGACAAAGCATTTGGCAGAAAAAGCGCTAGCGTAGCTCAAATAAATTCACTAAAACCCAGATAATAAATTTCTGCCGGCTTACTCACCTTTCGTAGAGACATGCTGAGTCCAGTTGGGATTGCGACAGAGCCAGATTATAGCGTCCATCCGTGGGAGAATCGAGGAATCGGTACGAGGCCACGCGTCCAAACATTACAACCGAGCCGTTCTGCGGATGGCAAAAAAGAAACAGATATGAATTAATTAAATTAGCAGTCCGATGTGACGAGGGCTAGGGTTAATGTGTTAAAAACCGTTTAAGTGGTTTTATAATTGAAATTAAGTGTGGCTACTATTTCAATATTTACACCGCGAAGGAAGAGTGAAGCACACTGACTGAGAGATTATGGACCACTGCGTCAGTGGTTGAACAATTTTTGGGGCGTTTTGAAATCTAAGCTAGCAAACATAGACGCCCCTCTCTGGGGGGAGATCCAAAGGGAGATTTTTGTTATTTTGTTGTTTTTTCTGTTTATCTGTTTTTACGCTTGTTTGTGTTTCCCTCTAATGCTGATTAGCTTGGTGAACAAATCTTTGTCAAACACAGCCCAATAAGAGCATTCGATTTGCAACTTTTTGTCCAAGTTCATCGAACCGCAACCAACCCCAATTTGCCAATGGAAAATAAAAATGAAAAAACCTATGACAAAAAATAAAAATTTTTAATTTTGTTTGTTAAGCTTCGAAAATGAAATTCTTTTTTCCATGAAAAATACCCCAAAGACAGTTTGAGGTTATTGCCGTTCTGGGAGCTTATCTCTGCTTCGGAATTATACAGAAGATACAGGAAAATCAAGTCTTTTTTGTTTATTTGGTTTTAAATTTATCAAGCGGAAAGTCAAAAACAACAGAGAAAAAAGGCACAAACGACTCTGCCAAATTTCCTTTCTTTTTCATGGCATTCCCTCTGACTTTTCCGCTAATGCGTGAGAACGCCGAAAGCCAATTTGATTCATTTCCCCAGTTGTTGTAGTTGCCGCTGCGTATTCCGTTGTGTGTCGAAAAGTTGTCAAAACAAATGATAAATCAAAGCTTGTGGGATGTGTACACCCTAGCGACTGGTATCTGTGTTTTTATTGTCTTTCCAACTCAAACTGAAAGCTGATATTGAACTTGAAGTGCAATTGAAAATTCGAGCTCATACGGCTCGAGTTCTGCATCGTGTGTTTTTAAATTCAATTAAATGTTGGGTTGGTTTTTAGAATGAAAACATTCATAAAAATTTCATTGAGTTATCCTCCTAGTTTACCCTTTAAATACTTGTGACTGCTCTAACTTAAGGGTTCATTCTGGTTAGTTTTGTTTAAAACAATCGATTTTTTTTTTCATTTTTCGATAGCTACAAGTGTATAGAATATCTTACTAAAATACGTAATATTTTAAAAGTTATAAGCCTCCGAGCCGACCGACTCAAAGCAGGTAGGGAGCGTAAATAAAACATTAAACGCATTATATAGTCGTCAGCGGGGTTTCTCTTTAGTGCATTAGCCTACAACGCCCTGTGTCCTGCTTCCGGAAATGCATCAAATTTTTTTTTAATATCAGAAATTAACCTGAAAAGTTTGAAGTACCTTTGTTTTTTTCTTTGTCCAAAAAAATTCCTGAAGATTGCATTTTTTGGTACAACTAACCAGAATGGACCCTTAAAGTTTAAGCCAATCCCAATGCTCATTTATCTTCGAAAGTTGTCCCTATAAACACTTGATTAATCCAGGACGATTTTAGGCTTAGACATACTCAGACAGTTGGAACCACAAAGTCCCACAAGTGTATGGAAAGGGACAAATAACAGCAGAATGAAACTTGGCAGCTTTTAAAACCCTTTAAACTTCAACCGGGTCAAGGTCGATGGTAAAACTTTTCTTCGCAACATTGCCTGCTGCCGTCAAATTAGGAAAACGCCTCGGGTGACGAGCACGAAAATTCAACTAATTAGACTGAATTATTCGCAATTAGTTAATGAAAGACAGATAGAAGGTAACCCTTAAAACATGACATATACTGAGGAGGAGTCTGATCTGATAAAAACACAAACATGTAAGTTTAAAATTTCACAATATAAATAATATTTATATAAAACGAAAGCATATTTATGTATATCGAACCCGAAATATTCAGTATGTATATATATTATTATTATAAAATCTGACCATCTTTCGCCTCAACCCACGTTTCTACCCAAACTAGTTCCTCAATTTAAAAGCTATTTTGATAAAACTTTGAAAAGTCTTTTTTTTTGTTACAGGTAAAATAAATAAAAATCCGACGACTATATCATATAGCTGATATATCTATGATCGAAAAATTTAAAGAATAATCGAGCTAGCGTAATAGATAGCTTTTAACCATGAAATTTAATATATGGAAAATTTCATTCTTGAACAGCTGAAAGGTTATATAAAATTTGGACTTTTTAAAATCATATGCTAAATTTTTAATACAGTTTTAGCTAATTAATTATAGTTTGTATACCCTAGCAGATAGTATTGTAACGTTGTCAGAAGTTTGCAAAGCAATATAGAGAAATTTTCGACCATACACCATTCAGGTGGGGCCATCCGCCGAACAAATGACTTCTATGACATAGCTGCCATAAAAAAATATGAAAATCGCAATTTGAGATCAAATAGTTTTGTACTTTGTCGCAAAAAAATCTTATGTGATAGATACACTATTTTAGTATTAATTCTCTACTTTGAATTATTTCTGGGAGTAAAACTTTAGTGGATCTGTACATTTTGCTTTGAGTCTATATTTATATATCGATGTTTTATACCATCCGTCGGCAGTTTCAACTTACATGTAGAATGGTCGGCTGACTGATGTGGTGGCCGTTGACGAAGGTCAGGGCATCGGTGTGCAGAGGGGTCACCGTACAAACGCCCTCCAGCAACGAAATAAGGCAATGCCTCGGCTGGATCGAGGGTCCGAAGAGCTGCAGGCAATTAGTATTCGCCGACCCCACCTCCACGGGGTCGCTACCCAGCTTGATCCGCCGACCACCATCGCCGCTGTGCGTCACTTCCACTAGGACGGGACCCTCACGATCGCCGGATATGTGGTTGGCCCCATTAGCGGTCCCCAGTGGTTTTTTCTTTCGCCTTCGTGGCTGTGAATCCGCTGGACGGCGCCGCACATGGAACATGATAGAGCCTGAAAAATATATAAAGGATAAATATATGAGTTAACATATAAGTCTAGATCATAGGCAAATTTACTCGTTATGTTCATGGTTTAAAACTGTATACAAATATTCACAACGCTTATAAACGAACAAAACAAAAAATTAAACGCAGCCGCAGCTTTTTTAGCCGCCTTTTGTCTTTTGTGTCTCGCTGGGGAGTGCAGTTTAGGCTGTGATGAAAAATTTTAAATCTCTGCCACTCAACTGATGATTTGCTTGACAGTCGAGGCAAAATTTATTGATATACGTTTAATTGGTTAGGAATAATTTATTTCATTTTAATTAACCATTTTTTGGATATCATATTTTAATATAATTATATTAATAAAAAATAAATATAATTTATAATATAACCAAATGTATTTAATGATAATGTTTTAAGTTTTCTGTTGATGTTAAACCTAAAAAAAATTATTGTTATAAGGATAAAACTAGTAATTCAGTCTTTCATTTTTTTGTACTGTTTAACCCATTTTATGGTAGACTAAAACAATAAATTTTACAATTACAACTACTATTTATACCCGTTACTCGTAGAGTAAAAGGGTATATTGTATTCGTGCAAAAGTATGTAACAGGTAGAAGGAAGCGTTTCCGACCCTATAAAGTATATATATTCTTGATCAGGGTCACTAGCCGAGTCGATAAGCCATGTCCGTCTGTCCGTCTGTCCGTCTGTCCGTGTCCGTCTGTCCGTCTGTCCGTCTGTCTGCCGTATGAACGCGAGATCTCGGAAACTATAAAAGCTAGAAGATGGCATTTGCATGCAGATTCTAGGAGTTCCTACGCAGCGCAAGTTTGTTTCAAAAGGTGCCACGCCCCTTAACGCCCACAATCGCTTATATACGATTTTAAAAATTTAAATATTTCGGAAAAGTAAAAATGCAGTTTTATTGTGTTTATCAATACCTATCGAAATGAGAAGAAATTTTTCAAATCGGACCATTCGTTAAAAAGTTATGCGTGATCAAAGTTTCTATCTCCATCTCCCTCGCACTCCTTTTACCTGAGTAACGGGTATCTGATAGTCGGGGCACCCGACTATAGCGTTCTCTCTTGTTTTAATTTATCTTGATTCACATTAATGTTTCGGAAAGAGAACCCCGGGTAACGAAAAATGAATATACTATACAACTATTCCATATCCAATATTGTTCCCACTAGTGTTGCATGGCTTCAGCTCGCGTCGGAAATAACAAAGGCAAAATAGAAATTCAGAAAACGAAATCCAATTCGGGCTGCATCATCAATTTCAGTTTCGCTATTAGATGTATATTTTGAGAGTTAGCGAAAAACAATCCACCATTCTGGCAAGGAATCCAGCGAGGGATATGTGCACAATGTTCATATATCCAAATACTTTGCCTGCAGCTAGCTGAATAACTAAACGACTGACTGACGGGCAGACAGTTCAGTGGCAAGCGGAATCTTGAAGTTACATTCCGTAATTTTTCATAGACGACAACGACAAGAAAAAAACAGCAGAGTACACTACAATATATTAGCATCATGCAGTCAAATATTTTCGGGGTATAATAAATAATCCATATAAAGAACAATATTAACCATTTAAAATTATTTACATATTGAATATTTGGTCTTCATATGGTCAAATAACTTTATTGAAACATATTTATTTCTGTATCTGACTATTTCTATATATATTAACCATAACATCTTAGTTAGATTAAAAAGGAAATATACCTTCAAATAAATATATTTTACTACGAGACGGGAACCTGAATTTTGCAATTCCCTTCGACTATAGTTTTTAGATTTCTCACCACACTCCCATGTTGACTGATGCTGCTGTTGTTTATTGTACAGAATGTTTAACGAAGCATGCAAAATGTGATGGCAGTTACAGCACCACCTCCTACCCGTATTCCGACCTCCCCCAATTTTACCTCCCTAGTTTTGGGGCAAATTGCAGCAGATGATGGCAAGATGCAAACCAGACTTGGCATGTGCCAAAGGCATTTTGGCAATGCAGGCTAAATAAGGCATGACGTGGGCGTGGCATCTGCAACTCATAAGGAAAGAAGGGAGCGGCTAAGAGAATATGGCAATGGGATGGAAACTCGAGGGAAATCTAGCTACGCTTTCAATTTAAAAAAAAAAAGTATAACAAAAAAAATAACAGCAAAACAGAAGTTCAAACAAAAAATTCCAAAACAACAATTGGTAAAGGAACAACATAAAACTATATGAATTGTATTTCCATTGTGTAATACCTTCTTTGCGAAACCAAAAGAGCCACATCTGTAGTTCTGTGTATTTGCCGGCGTTGTTGGAACAGACTTATTATTAATATATGGATTACACACATGGCTTAAAGGCCCGGACTTCGTTTTTGCCTTGTTGTGTTGCCGTTGAAGAAAACTTTACCGACAACTTTCTGGGCGCTCAAAGAATAATCAACTCAAAAATGTGGGGTGCCGCCAACAGAACGCAAACAAAAAGGCAGCAAAAGCTTAAGGAAAAGTAGCCAAAAACATGAACACGCTTCATATACTTTGTGTCGAGAGAACCTTGAATGGGATGACTGAATAATCTCTCTGTTTGGGTTGCAACTTGTTTATAGTTGAGTTTGGCGAGTAGTGTGGCTTGATAGCAAGTCAGGCGATGAATTTGATCAGGGATTATAAAGGGGTTGAATATTATGTACGGAAGCTTAATTTTTGCTTTGGAATTAACTGTATAATTTGATTTATAAAATGTATCCATATACTCCGAGATATAGTAATTTCATAATTAAATTTGTAAACTTCAACTTGTCAAAGTTTTTTTTTTGCTAGTTTGTCTTAGGATAGCTCCTTGTTATTGTAACTGGCATGGACAGCTCCAAATAATCGTGTTCACCAGACCATATAATTTATGACTTAGCCGTGCACGACATACAATTGTAAATCAATCACTAAATGGACAAGTTCGACACTGGTGGACAGGTTTCTCGGTTGCCAATTGAAGTAGTGCTCCTCATGTGGCATGCATATAGAAACAGGACTTTAGCTCCGCTCCCATCAACACAAATAAAAAAGGGCCAAGTTAAAAGCAACGGTTACGGGACAAGGTTAAAATTCAATGTAAGGGCTAAGTATTATTATTTAACGTCAATTTTATCTTACATTTTAACTAATTTAAAATAATCAATTTTATAATAAATAAATAAAATTAATTTATTTTACAATAGTAGAAACAAATTTTTTGAAGTGTGCATGTGCCTTTAATTCTAGCAAGCGAACGAAAGCAAGCAACATTTTGTCCTTGGCAGTTGACATTTGGGAAGCAGAAACGAGGGGCACATTGATAAAGTGCAGTGCCAAACGGATGCCAGAAAAATCATTTTAATTGTTCCTACTTGGTCAACAGCTTGGCCGGAGCAAAAGGTGGAACCACCCACTCACCACTAGCACCATTGTTGACACAAGAAAACGAGCAAATTGCAAAAGCCATCAAAGAGAGGAGGTGAGGGAATGGCCCGTGGGTGGATGGGTGGTTGGGTGGATGGGTGGTTAGGGCTTGGACGAACGAGCCATGAAATTGATTCGGCCAACAAAGTGCCGGGATCATGTGTGAAGCCTCCAACTGTCCTTGTGTGTGGCTGTATGCACGTGCATAAGTGCGAATAAATTGGCAACAGAGCACAAAGGACGAAAAGTAAGGGGGCATTGTGCAGAGGGAAAAAACAATGCAGGGAAATTGCATAACGAGTTGAGTGACTCGGGGAGAATCCACGCCCAGATGGGTAGCCCCAACCAGCGCCTGTCCGTTAGGTAATCCACAAAACTGTGGATCCCTGTGTGCCAGGAAAAGTGGAAACTGGGTCCACCAAGCGGTGGACGCATTAATTTTTATTAGCGCAGCTTGTGCTTTAATGGCCGAAGCGATTAGAGTGAAGGAAGTGGCTAGCGGGAGAGCACCATTCGAGTTGGATAGAAAGGCATTTTGCAGACATAAATCAGAAACTTGTCCTTACTGGACTGGGGTCATACACTCATCATAGAAAAACCAGTAAGGAATCTAGTGGGAGGTATCTTTAATCGCCTTTTACAAATAGGGTTAGTAAGGGTTAATTTTCTAAAACATTTTAAATAATTAAATGACCCATAAAAAATATAATATTTTATATAAAATAAACATATGTTTATTTATATAGTATAATAGTCAAAATCTAGAAACTAAACAATATCTTTAAAATATAAGTAGAGTTTTCCTTTCTACATAGAGTATTCAATATTCCTCTATATTTTATTACGCTGTTTTTAATTAGTCGAACAAGAAACTTTTGCTTCAAACTTCGAAGCAGAGCATGCCAGAAAGTGAATAAAGCACGCCCAAGAATTTAATTAAAAGTGTAATAATAAAAACCAAAGATATATTTAAAAAAAAAATGTTTCCACGTTTCCTTCAACTAATGTTGACGATGCAGAGTTGAAAAAGGGCTCTTTTGGTTGGCCTAATTGACTGAGATTGATTTTACCAGCAGTAGAAGCAGCAGCCTGAGCTCTCAAATTAGCCAAATTAGTCGTAAAACGTGGCGGCATTGACTCTGGAACCGAAGAAACCGATGGGCCCACATCCTCGCCCTGGCACGTCCACATAGAAAACTCCAGCCACTGAACCGCACTTTCAACCACACCGTCTTCCTTTTCCTTTGCCACGAATGGGTGACAGGAGGGAGCTTTTCACGTTGTGCAAATTAAAACAATGAAAATTTAATGAGCCAAGTTTTCCTCTCATGCAAGAAGTTTTCCTCCTTTGACCAGAAAAGGACGCCTGCAGTGGACAGGCGGCACGGAGCATAGTTTAATCCTCGTGTAAGCCTCAACAAACATTATATAAACTTGACTCGATTGACGGTCATTTTGCGACAAATATTATTGGAATTTGTTGCCTTTGTGCAGGAAGCTTATAACGGATGTTGCTTTGCTCTCATGGGTCAATTAAAACAAAGTTAAACTTGAACTTTGGTTGAAAAGCCTAATTATATTAACAAGTTTGTCAATTTAAACTCATATACCATTTTTAAAAGGGCAGACAATAATTATTTAGCAATGCAAATATTCCTTTTATTATATAGACGCGACAAATATTGCCACACGTTTTGAATGCTTATCACCGCTATAAACAATTTCTTAACTTTCTAAGACGTCCAGGAGAATAAGAAATTGTAATCGACGAACAAACCGAAATAATCTATTGGCGTCTCCTTCTGCAGATTTCACTCCATATTCCCCTTCAACAATCTGTTTTCGTGTTCCACGGCAGCCACCGTTCTAGTCAAGTGCTGCCCAAGGCGGCTATCAACATTTTTGCTAGACAATTTGGCAGCAGAAACAATAAAAATATAATTGCCACACTCAAGCAAAAGCGTGGGGTCTTTCCTTTTACCAGCGTCTAAGAAAGCAAGGATGATAAAATAGGAAAGGGAAAGGGTACAAGAATGAAATCACAACGACTAGTGGGCAGGGAAAGGAGATTGTGAAAAGTCGAGAGATGGAAATGGAGGTTGAAAGTGAGAGGTACTGATATCTTGATTGGATTTTGCAGAAAGTCCGTGACTGCGAGTGAGTGGTTCTCTTACTCATTGAAAATGCTTTTCTTGCAAAGGGACATTCCGAGGGTATTATCTAAGTTCTTAAAACCTCTATAAACCTTTATAATAACAAATGAATTCTGTTTTATTATTACCGACGCTACTGTTTTAACGTGTAATATTAAATATATATATTTAAAATACAAAAATTATCTGATTGATTGGTATAAATTCTAATAATAGTTGAAGATTTAAACTACTGTAAGCTTGAAGATCGCTTGAAAGGTAAAAGAATTAATAATTGTACTCTGTTGAAGTTTAAATTATAACTGTTTTAAAAGGGTAAACAAAAATCGTGTTGTCCTTTTGCCCCTTTGACTTTAACTGCTTTTTCGGCTTTATACGCTTCGATAAATTGGATGTCCTGTGCGCCATTGATGACGACAGACAAGACAGGACAATGTGTCCTTTTGTGCCGTGCAGCCGAGTCCTTGTCCCGACCATTGAAATTAAATCCCACAATGACCAACACACATCGGACCACGGGGAAAAAAGCGTTTAGCTTTTGTAAATAACTCCTGAAATTTATCGATTTTTGTCTGTTTGTTTTGGCCGGGTCCTCAGGAACTGGGCAACCGCTATGGAGCGCGACATTTTTTCTTTTAGAAATGCATATATTTTATATTGACGTGAAGGTTCCTAAAAAAATTAAATTTGTTCATGGCTTGTGAATAGCTTTTGGCCTGGATCATTCTCAGCCCTTAAAAAAGGACTTAAAAAAAACGAAAAAGCCAGCTACGTGTGAAAATTCAATTTGCGCGCTTGGTAATGCGGCACAAAGTATAAATTGAAATCAAAGAACGGCAGACAGTGCAAAAAACGAAATTAAATGAATTGCCACCAAATTGAAAGGAGAGAGCTCGCTCACACGCACACACAACACGACACTTCGGATTAACCGCAATCACGACGCGAAATGGAAAATAATCGGAAAAAAGCACAGATTAAATTAATTTTTCTCAATAATATTTTTTTTTAACAAACTAACCGTATGGGCACGGCGGATGTCAGACCTGGGTGGGAGCTGCCAGGCGCCGGGCGCCCACAACAATGCGTTGACAGCGCGCAAGGATAACTGAGAGCACACTGAGCGTATGAGCAATGCCGCAAAGGCAAAGTCCTTCGCTGACTAGCTTACTGTCGGACTGGGTGCGTGAATGAATGAATAAGACACGAAAAAATCCAGTAAGAACGCCAAAGCTTTTCGACTCAGAGATACCCTTTGATTTTCCTTAAATTTCGTTAAGTTCACACAAAATCGACCAAGACAAGATCTTAAAAACAGTTATTTTATTGATTAGTAAGTTTTAAAATTTTTAGAAAAACAAATTATTATCAATACAAATCAATTGTATATGTAAGGTACCCCAAAAATATAAATATATTGTTTGCAATTTAACTCAAAATGACATTATTGCGATTGTTTTAGTCGTTTACTGGGGGAATTACAATAATTTTTTTAATTTCGAACTACATAAAAACTCTTATGAGTCCTTTATATCCCTTTTCTACGAGGTACAACTACAAACACACACCCTAAAGCGCCCATAAAGCAAGCAGAGTAAATTATGACTGTGTGTGTGAGTGAGTGGTGTATAAAACAACATTTAGTTTACAATGTGAGTGTTTGAGCTTGGCGCTTGGTATTGGTATGTGCCCAAGTGCGTTTGTGCTCTTTGGTCCTTTGCATGACACACCAACACCAGCACAGCAACAGTGGACGTAGTGGCAGAAGCAACTTTGCCATACAGGATACAAAATGAGGAAGGAACTGGCCCACACATCCTTTGGATCCCCATTCAGCAGCGAATTGCGGCCAGGCCAACCAAATGGATACGCTGGAGCCCTGAAGAGCCGGACTGAAAAACCGGACAAGGTCGAGGTTCGCGGTCCGATTCAGTTGGGTGCGATAAGCTGATTTGAATGGCGAAGCTCAAGAGCTTTGTGCGAATGCACTGAGTCATCCAAAATGTATTTAAATTTAAATACAATTTACCACAGGCAGTGGCGCGGTGCCTTTTTGGTTAATGGAATTGTAGCTATATAACAATAATAAAAGTACAATAAATTCTACAAAAAAAGTCTAGTTTCAATGTTATATAATAATAAATACAATTACATTAAATTATAAAATAAATCAAAAACAACGATTAACTCTCAAACGAAATAATAAAATTAGTTTTTATATTCTGTAAAAATGTTTAAAATAAACTAAAACTTTTAATATTTTTAAAATGTTTGTATTTATTTTTTTAGTATTTTTGGGTTTTATAAGGCGTATATAACATTAGAACTTTATATAGCAATATTAAACTAAACAAGAAAGGAAAGCTAACTTCGGGCGGAGCCGAAGTTGATATACCCTTGCAGAATATTCTGTAAATAATATTCTCCAAAATTATTCATATGATGCATTCTTAATACAAATAAAAATCCCAACTTCCTAACTTTAAAAACACCAAAGTTATGGCAATTTCAATCGTTCAGTTATATGGCAGCTATAGGATATAGTCGGCCGATCCCTATAAAATTTGGTAGGTCGGATTGATTGGCCAAATATAAAACCCATAGAAAATCCCAACTTCCTAACTCTAAAAACACCAAAGTTATGCTATTTCCTATCGTTATATGGGAGCTATAGGATATAGTCGGCCGATCCTTATGAAATTTGGTAGGTCGAATTGATTGGCCAAATAAAGAAGCCATAGAAAATCCCAACTTCCTAACTTTACAAACAGCAGAGTTATGGCATTTCCTATCGTTCAGTTATATGGCAGCTATAGGATATAGTCGGCCGATCCCGGCCGTTCCGACTTATATACTGCGTGCAAAGGAATGAAGGGTGTGTGCAAAGTTTCAATTCGATAGCTTTAAAACTGAGAGACTAGTTCGCGTAGAAACAGACAGACGGACAGACGGACAGACGGACATGGCTATATCAACTCAGGAGGTGATCCTGATCAAGAATATATATACTTTATAGGGTCGGAGATGTCTCCTTCACTGCGTTGCACACTTTTGACCAAAATTATAATACCCTCTGCAAGGGTATAACAATACTAAAATAGTCAACAAAGTTCCGATCTTCAAAATACCTATCGAATTACAAAAGCAAAACAGAAATAATGGGCTTTTAGCGAGTAAACCACAAACGCCTGTCAATCATTTCCCTCTCAGTTCCACTTTTATTTTCATACGCATTACCACACAAATCCACTCCATCAATCGGGCCCAACATCATCTCTCTCGCCGCTTTCTTCTTATTGAGGCAATCAATATGCCCAACCAACTCACACCAGAAACAAAAAAAAAAAAAAAAGTATAAGACAAAGGATATATGTGTGCCTGTGAGCACATAAAAACATAAGATATTCTTGAAGCTACTTTTCGGCTAACGAGCATCGCATAGCCAACGTCTTTATTGTTGCCCAACTTACGACTTCTTTGCATTTACTTTCCATGGCTTTGAGGTTAACTTACTTAGTTTTTACTTTAAATGCATGCTTGCCAAGAAAATGGGTAATAACTGCACTTCTCGGCCTTAAATCCGAAATGCAATATGAAAGCTTGAAACTTTAACCAAAGAGGTATTTTTCAAAATTCTAAAGAGTAGTCATTTTAATGTACATATGTCTAAATCATAATAGCATTATATAAAAACGGCAATAAATTATTGTTGGCTGATATAAGTTAAATTAAAATTGATATTAGCTAACTAAAATAGAACATTCGGCTGGTACTTAAAAATCTTTATTTTATTATTTACTTAACATATCGATATTTTTAATTTTTGTAATGTCAATATCTTGCATTTTTAAACTATCAGTAAAGATATGAAGGTTTTTTTAATCGGTAATTAATTCAAACATTTCCTTATTTAATTATTTCAAATGTAAATTGGCAATAACGAAATAATTTTGAATTTAGGCCATGCTTTAATTTATAAATAATTTAGTACTTGAATTCACCTTAACGGACAATGTTTTCTAGTTTTCTTATTTATTTAATATGCGGCTTCCTATAAAGTAAGGAAGCCTGTTCCAAAAATTCCGAACTACAATCGCGAACGATCATCGAGCGGGGGTAATATCATTGGTGTCAGCAGCAATGTCCTCACTAGACGTTCATTGGACATTTTTGCTCCCCAAGACAAGGAAGGCTGAGTGACGGAATCTACGCTCACCTCATGCAAAAATAGCTAGTACCAGTTGGGAATTACAGGGGCACCTAGTGCAAAAACTCAGCAACTCAGACTAACGATCGCGAATATGAATTGCAAGGGATTGCGGGATAATAACAGGTTTCCTGAGATTTCCGGTTTTTAGTAAAGATAGGGTAAAATGAGGTGCAACCCTTATCTCTGGGAGATTTATGACAGCGATTAGTTGAGGAATTCACATACTCCTAAATCAGTAATGATGCCTTGCAGGCGGCTAGCAGGGAACGTGGCCGGGCACACTTAAATTAATATTATTAATTTCCGTTTGGCATCGTCTTGGGATCCTAATCCGCTCTGACTCATAAATAAATAGGCAATTTCCTTTTAGTGAAAAACCGCCGAGAAGCGGCTAAACTAAAATCACGAGACTGAATAATTCAATTGGAGAACGGAATACGGAATACATATTTATCCTGGCAAGGAGCCAGCATTTCTCTCTTTAAGGGCTGTGACATGTGTCTCTCGTCCTGACTTCTGCCTTTGTCTCTGATATTCGAGGGTCTTGGGAGCTCACTAGCATTTTCCGTTCACATTGTGACAATTTCGTTTAGTCATCTTTGGAACTGACTGACTGACTAACTGCCAACATGTGGGGGCAAACGGTAAACGGCAGGCGGAGAGTGAAAAGTATGGCGAGGCAATTGAGGGGCGGCATCATGTAAATGATGATGATTACAGCTCCAGGCTGTCGATTTCTGTTGTTGATTGATTCTGTCGGCTACGCTTAAACTATGAGTAAAATGGAAAACGTCAACAGATATATGAGAAATCAATCTGGGTATCGGGAGGAGAATTATTTATTGAAGATTGCTTTTTATTCCTGCCAGAAATATTATAAATCTAAATCAATCGAATTTAAAAGCCATATTTAAGTAACTTTCAAAAAATCTGCTGTACTTTATTAATACTGTCACACAGGAATTAAATTCAAATGTATAGAGGTTTTAAAAGGTTTTTGAGTTAACATAATTTACTATATAATTTAAGGAGTTGGATTTATTTTTGTATTTTTCTGAATCATGAGCTTTTAAGAATAAAGACTTTCAATGTTCGGGCGGTAAATATTTTTTCAAAAAAACCGGCTTGATCGGATTTTTGCAGTTTTATGTTTTAAGAGAAATTGTTTACATATAATATAATATTAGCAATAAAAAATCAACATGGTTCGAATAATCTGCATGCGCATAAAAACACCCAATTGCGAAAGGGTTTATGTGCCTAGCTTTTAAACTAATACCAAGGGTATAGCAAGGGTATAGCAAGGGTATAACCAATAAATTAAATATATAAGAAACAGCTTTCCAACTTATGCAGGATATATAATACTTTTTATGGGATTTATGTTTCTTTCTTGAAAAAGGCTTAATGCTTGTACATTTTACAAAACAAAAACCATTATAAAACTATTTTTTTCACTCTTCTGCCATTTTACAACACCAAGACTCCTAACGCTCATTTCTGTAATAATGGAATTTAGTTTCCACTTTGATAAAAAAGAAGGCGAAAAGCAATAAAACAAAATACGAACAAATTTTTAACCCAATTTCCAGTGACGTTTTCCCAAAGTCTAAACGCATTTCAGACCATCCGCCCGAGTGGAAGGGAAAGGACAACAACCAGGACCAGATGACCTTCGGGCTCGCAGTATCTGGCGGCGTTCGCTTCAAAAATAAACTGCACTTCTCAAGCTTCGGTCGAAAACGTAGAGCATGTGGCGTGAAATAAAGTCGACAGCTCCCTAGTTGCCAGAAAGGTTCAGGCAGCAAATTATGCTCTGCATTTTGCAAACTTTATGAGGCAGCTTTAGAGAAAGATGGGGAAATAGGATGGAAATATAGTGGGTGGCCGTGACAGCGGGCGGGGAACAATTATTTATGTGCAGCCACGGACCAAAGTCTACCAAGAAGCCTTTTTGAGCTTCATTAGGTTTGACCTTTTCTAACCGAGATTGTTTTACTGCGTCCTTTCCCAAATGATTATTGTTGCTGTCGACATTTCTTTCCTTTCTTTTATTGGAAAAACAAATGTAGCGTTAATTTTGTGCCGAATGGAAAGGAAATGGACAATGCTTTGTCCCCATGAATAAAATATGCATTCGCACGAAAATTTCAATCGATTTGGCTGTAATAGAGGCATTAGATATTCCAGAAATTAATAATCGGTTGGGTGATATCTCGTGCATGTAGTTATGAGAACTCATTTAGGCTAGAAATTCCCCTTTTTATTACCCCAATATAGTGACGTCAATAATACTGCAGAAAACAAAAACAAATTTATTTACGAAACTTGTAAAATATTGTTTGTAAAATATTGTAAAAATAATCATTTTCAAAATAATTTCCTCGAATCGTAAACACGTTAAATTACATATTTGAACTTCTAGGGAATTGATTTACATGTCAATCAGACGTTTCGGTTAGAGGTTAATTATTTATTTGCTATTGCTAACATAGAATTGTGACCTGATGGACAGATAAAATTAAAGTTTATGTCTGTTTAAGGATTTAATTGAATTAATTGAGAAATATCCAGTTCATTTCAGCGTTTGTTTAATGAAAGCTTGAATTTTTGTAATTCAAACTGTATAATTTAAAAAAGTTTTATGTTTTTTTTTTTTTAAATTGGAATACTAGGTTATTATTATTATATAAATTAATAGATAAGAAATAGAAAACACATAGCTGCCATATAAACGACAAAAAAGTATCAGAAAAACGAAATTAATAAAATGGTTATAAACATACACGTATTCAAATAGACAAATATATTTATATGCTCCAAGTGTATAATTATTTGATAATTTTTTATATGGAACACATAATGGCCACTCTAAAAGATTACAAATAAGAAAATATAAGTTTAAAAGATATAGCGCTATATTTTATGTTTGTTGATTTTTACAGTTTTTTAGCTCAATTCCAGCACTTAAATGCCACATACAGTAAAAACAATCTTTCAACTGGAGGTTTCTCTAAAGTATAATTCATAGAAGCCTTCCTTTTATGTCCAGAAAACACATTAATCAACTCTCACTCTATTAAAAACATCAGACAACATTTAAATGCCAAACACAGTCAATCGGACAATCAAAATGCATGCTTTCTGAGAGCCGAAAAATTGCCAGCTTAATTTACACGACCAAAATCAAGAGACCGCAAGACCGCTTAATAACTCACAATGACCAAACACAAAAATCGAAAAAGTTGTGACAAAAGTATTTAGAAAATGCTGCCGAAAAGTTCAGGGAAATCTTCTGGCAATGGATTCCATAGCACACTTTTTGGGGCACTCAGAGGCAGCTCGACTGGCTTACCAACGCTCATTAACAGTGGGGTAAAAATATAAATTACTAGGTGGACACCGCTGGAAAAACTCACGTCGTATGCCCCAATCCATCATTTTGCAGTCTTTTTCGGACTTCTCTTGATTGACGATTCTACTATTAAGTGGATGACATAGACTCCTCCTCCACAACAGACGAAAATCACTTTGCTGGTACACAGCAGATTCAATTGAACGGCTTCTAATTTTGACAATTTTCTGTATGCATGGTGGGCGGTGGAGGAGGAGCCGCGACAGCACCCAACGATGGGCGCCCAGCCTTCATCCTTCCATCGTTTTATCTTCAGGAAAAACTGTTGCCGCCGTCGCTGTTTGCCGGTGAACTTTTCTCGCCTGCCTCAAATACAACTGCGATGTGTCGCGGTTTTCCCGAAAGCGCCGCGTCGTGCTTTTCCGAGCAGCATTACTTCATGACTGAACCTGACACTGAATGTGAACCTAATGCCTCCGCTGTTGCCCCAAACACAATGCGGAAAATACGGAATTCGGCTTTTCGTCGGAAAACTCTGTCGGCCATCGGCATCGCATACAGTTTGAGTGTGTCCAGAGAGAATATATGATATGATGAACAAAAAAAGAACGAATTTTTTTTATATTCGAAATATTTAAAGGTGCATTATGATCCATATCGGGTTTTTACATATTTTACAATTTTCGGAAAAACCAAATCTAAATAAAGAAGTGTCAGTTTAATTTCTACTGCAAAACGAAAATATTTTTTTGTGTAATATGGTAAATAGTGCATTCTTAAGGACCTAACTTTTAAATTATGTTCGTTCGATAATGTACTTTTATATTATTTTTTTGTACGTATTCTTCTTGAATTGTTTTCAAGTGTACGTTTATCTGTGTGAGTCGTACGGAGAAGTGTGAAGTGTACGGCGTAGATAATAGACAATGGGGATGTGTGTTTGTGGGGAATCCCCCATCACGCCCTACCTTCCCCCCTTGACTCACCACCTTTAGCACTTGAACCGGCGGTACATCGACATTGCTAAGGACACTGACAACGCTCGGGAAAACAACAATAACATGGATCAACAACAGAAGCGACCACGGGCAACAACAGTCAAACTTATTTAACCGTAACTCATAATAAAAAAAAATATTTAAAAAAAATTATTATTGAAATTGTGTAGTACCTATATAAAATTCCTATTGCAATACATTTTATATAGGTATTATAAAATTACTATAACAATTGTTCTATTGCTATATATGTAAATAATAGACTTGTATACTCTTGTTATGACCGGCTCATAAATTCACAAAAAATTATTGGGAGTGGCATTTTTAATAATAAGAATATCTGACTAATTTTCGAGTTTGGTTAAACAAAAATGAATTGGTTTCTCCTATAGCAATATTTGCTTTTTTTTTCAAATCACGATCATAAATTTATTAGAACAGGGGACCTTATACGAAAAAAATTACAAAATGTATATATTGTAAAAAACAAAAAGTTTAAAATGTATATATTCATAGAATTATAATTTATTTAAAATGTGTTGTCGATGTTTCACTGTACATCACTTTTTTAAAGAAAGCACACTCGCTTTTCTTATTGGTAAACGTTCAAGTGAGCAAGAGTGTGGGATTGCGGGAAATAGTTGGGTCGCTATTCCTGTTGCTGACCCACCGGGTGGTAGGCGATGCGGCCGCAAAAGGTATGCCCATTATCCTTGACAGGACGAACGCTCCGAAGAGAAATTGACGCACGCCAGAGACACCAAAACAAATCGAAAAGGGTGGAATGGGTTAAGTCACTCTGCGGGGAACTCCCCACGCAACAAAACAGTTTGAAGTTTATATTCTACAACCCGAAATTGAGCAACAAATTTGATAAACACAAACATCCACATTGAAAAAGACCGACCCAAAAATGTCTGAAGACTTCTGCTATCAGTTCGTTATTTTTATAAGTATTCAAGATGCTCAAAGACATGTATAAACAAAAATATGTGCTAAGTTATAATAAATCTAATAATTGGTCAAGTTTTTTGAAATGGCTATGACCATTTTCTCTAAATGGTTTTATGCAATATAAATTGATTATCTTACCTTAGATTAAATTTCAACAAAAAATATTAAATACATAGTAACGGGATAACTTTTTTGCTGCATTTATATTTACTACCCACTGTGCAACAGCAACCCAGACAAACCAAAAAGGAAATTAAATGAAAAGCGAAGCCCAAATCGACGTTAGCCAAGCACAAAGGATACGCAAGAGCGAATGAGACAGAATAATACTGGAGAGAGAGTCGTGAAGTTGCTCTCCCTCTCTCTGCAATAAATATTGAATATATATTAAGAGAAAAACGTAATACCCGAAAAGAGAAAAGCCAACGTCAACATGCAATTTAACATTTTGATAATAAAAAAAAAAAAACGAAAATAAACAATTTCAGACAAGTGAAACTCTTTCAGCATGATAGTGAAGAGAATTCAGAAGAATGAAGGCTTGTGCATTCAGTTTTTTCATTTGTTGTGTTTTTCTTATCTTAATAAACAACGTACTACCTAAAAAGTGCATTAGGAAACAGCTCTATTTAGAGATAAGAACTAAAAAATAACTCTATTCTTATTTTCTTGACGAAATAAAACGATAAGCCACCGTGATGAACAATCCACCTGCATTTTAAGTAAACATTCGCTTCGGTACACTGACACACAAAAGTAGGCAAGAAGAAAAAACAGATAGACAATTAGGAATTTATGCTCCCACCTCACACCATGGGAAAACTTAATACTTTTTTGAGGCAAATTATACAAAATTAAAAACAAAGCAACGCTTATTGGTTTTGTTTTCTGAATGAAATTAAAAATAACGATAGGATTGTCTTTAAGAAAAACATGCCTGGATCCATTTTTATCATCAGAAATTTCAGTTTGGTGTTTTTTCCAATAAACCAATAGCCAATAAACCTAAAAGCAAACTTTTTTTCAACATTCTATCGTTTTAATTTTAGTGGAAAAAAAAGTGCAAGAAAGAAATATTCTACAAAATTAAAAAATTATTTACATATAACTTTTATCAAATTAAGGAGTAATTCAAGGTAAATAAATAAATCAATTAAAGTTTGTTTTTCTCAACTTTCGAAATTACACAGTTATACTTTTATTTTAAAAAATTAGCTTTGGCTGAAAAAAGTTCTAATTTTTCCCATCGTGTGAGACAACAAAGTAAGTAAAGTGCGGTCGCAATTTACATTTTACACCTTTAGAATGGCCCAGGGGACTTTAAGAAGGGAAGCGCTGCCAGTGTCATTATTATGAGAGGTTCGGGTCGGGATAAATTGTCGGTCACTACGCTGAGAAAAATGTTTACTGGACTTCTGTCTGTTTCTGTTATATTTTCAATGATTTTAGATTATTATTATTAAGATTTAACATAATTTTTGTGAAATTATTATTGCTCACAAAAGGTAGGAACATTTTAAACAAGAAAGGAAAGCTAACTTCGGGCGGAGCCGAAGTTGATATACCCTTGCAGAATATTCTATAAATTATATTCTCCAAAATTATTCATATGATGCATTCTTAATACTCATAAAAAGTCCCAACTTCCTAACTTTAAACACACCATAGTTATGTCATTTCCAATCGTTCAGTTATATGGCAGCTATAAGATATAGTCGGCCGATCCTTATGAAATTTGGTAGGTCGGATTGATTGAAAATCCCAATTTCCTAACTTTACAAACACCAAAGCTATTGCATTTCCGATCAATCAGTTATATGGCGGCTATAGGATATAGTTGTCCGATCCTTATGAAATTTGGTAGGTCGGATTGATTAACCAAAAATAAGACCCATAGAAAATCCCAACTTCCTAACTTTAAAAACACCAAAGTTATGGCATTTCCGATCGTTCAGTTATATGGCAGCTATATGATATAGTAGCCCGATCCGGCTCGTTCCGACTTATATACTACCTGCAATAAAAAGACAACTTTTGGGAAAGTTTCAAGCAGATAGCTTTAAAACTGAGGGACTAGTTTGCGTAGAAACGGACGGACAGACGGACGGACAGACGGACATGGCTAGATCGACTCTCCTGGTGATGCTGATCAAGAATATATATACTTTATAGGGTCGGAAATGTCTCCTTCACTGCGTTGCAAACTTTTGACTGAAATTATAATACCCTCTGCAAGGGTATAATAATGTTTAAAGGCTATTAGAAATTTAAATCTTTTCTCTGTTTAGAGTCAGCTGTGTATAGACAATAATTATTTACATTATCTCAAACCCTCATTCAAATATTATGTGTACTTTGATCTCCGTTAATCTTTATTGACGCGAATTCTTTCGAGCGAGTATTTTATAACGTAACGACGTTTATATTTATAATACCAGCTTTTGACTTAAAAGTGACTTTTGTTAATACATATGTTTGAACCTGTTATTTCATTCTTGAGTAAATATACTCACAGAAAAAAGACTAGCTATCCCAAATATTAAAAATTCTTTATGGGTCAAGTGCTTTCTATTCTTTAAAATATTTTGCCTTAGAAGGGAAACCTAACACAAAATGAACAATTTCACTAACAAAATAGTACATTTTTATGACGACGTCACAGTCAAAATCTGAATTGATCATCACTCATTGCTCAAATTCTAAAAGTTTGATTACAAAAATTAAACCAAATAAAAATGGAATCATTTGGATTAATCTCCTAGATATTTGTTCATGCATTTTTTTTGTGGAATCTAACACACAACTGCTGGTAAATGTTCTAAAACACATATCCACCCCTTTAGTCCTTTGATGATTGTCATTGCTAAAAGGGTTGGTGAATATGGTAAGAATTTGAATCTAGGATTGTGAACTAGCAATTAACTTCAAAGAACGTAGAAAATGAAATAGCAAACAAATAGCCAATTTAAACTCTGGCAAGAAATGGGCAGCCGCACGGACGGGCGGCCAGTCAGATAAATAAAAAAATAATATTTTAATAAATTAAGCCTTTTTGGTTTTTTAGGTAAATATTTTAAATCGAAAAATGTAAACAACTTAAATCAGCAACTTACGTAGTTTCTCAAAAAAATCGTCTTTCATGTTAAGCGGATTCGAATTTATATTTTTAAGCCAAAACTTTTTAATTCAGTTAACTTATTTATGTACTTTGCTTGCAAAATGTTATGATTAGTTTAATTAAAGTTTATTGCACGTTTTTCAAGCCTATTCTAAGTTGGAAACCTACTTTGTAAATTCAAATATTAATTTAAATCACTTTCAAAAAAAAAGCAGCAGTCAAAAAAATTCCGTCACGACGATAAGAAATGCTAAATGACTACTGAGCCAAGTCGATACTCCTGCGAAAATATGAAATAACTAAATAGCAACAGTCGACTTGTTTTGTTTTTGTTCTTGCCCTCGTTGTTGCTGTCAGTGAGCCTGTTGTTGAGTGAGTGAGCCAGCATAATTATTGATAAAACAAAACTAATATAAGCCTGTTAAGAATGTTGCACGAATATTTATGAATGAAGTGGCAATCCCCCACAAAGGAAAATTGATTTAAAATGGTTGAAAATCAGGCAATATAAAAAAGCACTCACCTCGCGACGTTGGATGGTTCATGAGTATCGATAGCGGGCACTCGTCATCGTCAAGTATATATTCAGTTCCATCGCTGTTGACCTACATTTGGTAAAGAGTACTATTAGAATGCGTTATGAGCATGCAGAAGATTTGGAGCATTTTAGAGGTATCAATCATGGATCTTATCAAATTCGTTTATCCTTTACTAACTGATTAATTGTAAACATATTTAATTTTGATAAAGTTTAACGAAAAAAAAACTTATATTGGACGGATATAAGTAACTTTAGGAAAAACTTATATGGATAAAAATAATAAATAAGATACAACAATGTTACGGTACAAAAGCCGAATATTAAGGCCCTTTTTGAAAATCAAATCGAAATATTAACACTTTTTGAGATTATTTATAAATATAAATTGAAAATAAATTGGTGAACATGAACTTCAGCTACAACTAAAATTGCTCCACATCAATCCCTTTTACTTATGTTACTCATCACACCTGAACCAGGCAATAATGCAGGGGATCGGCCTTCTCCAGTCCGTATTTTGTGAGCATTTCTCGGACAACAGCCTGCGCACAGTCGCGAATTGAGAGCAGCAGCGTCTTGTAGGGCACATCCTGGCACAGGCTCTCGCCGTAAATCTTTAGCGTGCCACCGGTATCCGGACCACCATCCCTAGAACGAAACTGTTGCAGCTTCTTCTCGAGCTTCTGTTGACGCCGACGACGCATCACGGCCTCCGGATTTGAGATCGATCGTGTGAACGAAGTTTCCGGAAGTTCCGTGTACAGTTTTCCGGCCACGGCATCGCTGCCATCGCCGCCGCTTCCTCCGGCGTTGCCATTTATGTGAGCTGATCCCGAGGATCCACCAATACCATTGCCCATCCCCAAATGACTGCCATTGGAGGTGGGCGGATCAGAACTAAGCTTGGCCATCTTCTCCTTTTTCTTCTGCTCCTTTTTCTCGCGCTTCGAGAGTTTTCGCTTGAAGTTAAGATCAGTTTGTTCGATGGGCTACAGATGGTAGTCAAAAGGTTAGTTTTGATTAGATCAGTTGCTAAGCGACAATTACTCACAGTGGTCTTCTGGTCTATATTCTTAAGCAGGAAGCGACCCTCGCGATCGTCAATGTGCCAATTGAGTTGCACCAGCAGCGGCTTCTCGTCGGCATTGAGTCTGCGCTCTTCGCCATTGGCATGTACTTCGTAAAGGGCGTAATTGGGCACGGATAGCATCCGCATATCGGGACGGAATTTCTCAATGAGTGTGTCTAAGGGAGATATGTGAATGCGTTTAGTTTTTAAACATGTTATGTTTTGAATTTATTAAGAATGTGTAAGAACGCGCGAAACTAAAAAAAAGAAAACTAAAGACCAAATAGGACCAGACGTTTTCGAGTTAAAAGGTATCCATAGTGCATGACTTTGTTTATATACATTTTATTGTTAATTTATTTATATGTTAATCACAATTTGTAGAGATACTCTTTAAAAAGTATGCGAATGCTACTACCAATTTTTATCATCAATTTACCTATGACATCTGTGACGGTGGCATCGGAAGCCACGCGAATGCATTTGGTGGCCACTTTCTGGCCAGCATCTTGGAAGTAGAAGCGCATAACGCCATGGAAGAGCAGGTTCTGCGGTTAAAAGTTATTACATTTTAATGAGTTCTTAATTTATTGACCAGCTTAATTACCTCGTCTGGCTCGGAGAGCGCAAACAGATCCAATCGATTGGCATTCCATTGCTGTATCACTGAACGTACTGCCTCGCGATCCAACATCTTCTTATCATGTGACATACTGTACAGGTTTTATTTGGGATGGGGGAATTCTCGTCTGAGTTCTGGAAAAATTGGTCGTGTTGTGACTCCAGTGCGACGTCGTTTATGTTTCGTTTTGTTGGGGCTTTGACTATCTGTAAACAAGAAAGCGTTCATTTTTGATAAAATTAGATTCTGGGTTTACAACTTCTATGAAAGCATCGTAAACATAGGCGGAATTAGAAGTGAAAACTAAAAAGTTGGTGCAGATGTGGAGATCATTCCGTTGCCAAATGTAAACACCGATGGATCAAAAAGGGGAGAAAAACTACTATTAAATATACATCTGTGCACCTACAAAGTCTGATATGGAAATCAAAATAAAATAAATCATGAAAGCTACATTTCATAAACAGGTAATTTTCCAACATTTGTTTTTATAACATATGGTTTAATATAATTGCTTTCATTAAATATTTAACACAATAGGAAAGATATTCTTCTTTTTATGTAAAATAGTTCTAAATAATCCCTTATAAAAAATTATCATAAGCTTTCTCAAGAGTTCTACCAACATTCAGGGGTAATAAATGATTAAGATCGGTTGGGTTAACATTTCCGGAGAGATGGCAATGATGAGTTTTCGTGGCACATGTCATCTACCACATAATCATGACAATCAGCCGGCTTCTCTACAAGCCAATTAAAGGTTCCCTTACATGATCATATCTAACCAGAAATTCCCACACCAACTCTCTGCGCTCAGCGACCCTAAACAAATAACTTCATCAAAGCAGAAAATTTCAGTGCATTTGTACAAATAACGTCAAGACGTTATTTAGGGCGTGTTTCTCTGTTCGTTTGTGACCGGTGGAAGAAAACCTTCAGAGTTCAGCAAAGTTATTTCGAAGTGAAGTGATGTCAAAGAGCGGAACTATGCCTGAACTAAACTATTCCAACCCTCCTTTCCTCTTGGAGTTCTTTAAACTTTTTCATTTGTATCTGTTGTCATTATTTTTCCCCCCGAGTTCTGTTGCTTGTTGTTTTTTGTTCCGTCTTATATAGGCAGTTTAATAACCGTCAGCGGTTCTGCATGGGGGAACACGTCGTTGTGCACAGAAACTAGTCGATTTACAGACCAGTCGTTCTATAAGGAGAGTTCGAGGTGGAGGGAATGTGATGGTAACCGTTTAAGCAAAGCTATTTCCGCGAGGGCGTATGTTGTTAGTAGAAATTGCATTTCGAAATGTTTCTTTAACCCAGGCTTTTAGAGTTATTATAAAGGTGTGGAAGTAGAGAAGTCCTCGCTGCACTGAAACGTGACCAAAAAAAAAGAGTTTCCTCAAAGTGCTTGGGTATTTTACGTCGTCCTTTTCCGAAATTGTGTTACAATGGTTGCCAAGGCATGTAATTGTTTTTAGGGTTGATTGGACATTAAAGGGAAGGGATGCGTTGATAAAGGAATTTCAAACTATGAAGGAAATGTATGCGATTTTGAATTATTTTTGGTAAGAAGTGCTTATATTTTAACTTACATTGTACTAAATACAAATATTTTACACAATTAAAGGAATAATTTCGTTACATCTGTTTGTTTTTAGGGTTGATTGGACATTAAAGGGAAGGGATGCGTTGATAAAGGAATTTCAAACTATGAAGGAAATGTATGCGATTTTGAATTATTTTTGGTAAGAAGTGCTTATATTTTAACTTACATTGTACTAAATACAAATATTTTACACAATTAAAGGAATAATTTCGTTACATCTGTTTTGTATATATGAAATTATTTCTAAATTTTCTATATCCCTCTGAAGTTTCGGTATAGACAGGTGTAATGCACTTTTTAGCCATACTTCTTTGTACGGTCATTACGGTTATACATTATACATTATTAAATCAAAATTCTTAAAAAGTTAAATGAAGTACCAACGGAACAAACAATCCGTTCCAACTAAAAAGCAAACAAAAATATTTAAATTGCTTTCACAAAAAAGTGGGGTGGCGATTCCAACCGCGGGAACAGAGACAAGCTCTGTAATTGGTGAGCAACATTATTAAAAAGACATAAAGGTGACATTTGATGTTGTTGTAGTTGCCTTACTGCTGGTTTGGGAAAAGATATGCGCCGGAAAAGATCGCAAGAGGCGAGATAATAAAACGAATTAAAAACGAGCCGGAAAACCGCAGCCAAATAAAAGTGTCGCTTGGTGGCTAAAAGAGAAACAAACATAAAGAAGTCTAAAAGAGAAGTACCGCAATAAAAGGCGCATAAGCAAAAACAAAGCCCATTGACAGAAGAAGAGGTGAATGTACGAAGACAACAAAATACAAAACCCAGATACATTTACATTCACAGATGCAGGAACAGTTGAGGTTATAATAATAATTTGGACATTTCTTATTATTCCAATATAATTTAATAATTTTTTAATAATATTTTGTAATGTATTTTTATACCCGTTACTCGTAGAGTAAAAGGGTATATTGTATTCGTGCAAAAGTATGTAACAGGTAGAAGGAAGCGTTTCCGACCCTATAAAGTATATATATTCTTGTTCAGGATCACTAGCCGAGTCGATCTAGCCATGTCCGTCTGTCCGTCTGTCCGTCTGTCCGTCCGTATGAACGCTGAGATCTCGGAAACTATAAAAGCTAGAAGATTGGCATTTTGCATGCAGATTTTAGGAGTTCCTACGCAGCGCAAGTTTGTTTCAAAAAGGTGCCACGCCCCCTTTAACGCCCACAATCGCTTATATACGATTTTATTTAAATATAAATTTAAATATTTCGGAAAAGTAAAAATGCAGTTTTATTGTGTTTATCAATACCTATCGAAATGTAGAAGAAATTTTTCTAATCGGACCATTCGTTTAAAAGTTATGCGTGATCAAAGTTTCTATCTCCATCTCCCTCGCACTCCTTTTACCTGAGTAACGGGTATCTGATAGTCGGGGCACCCGACTATAGCGTTCTCTCTTGTTATTAATGACAACATACAATACAAAAATTATTTAACTTTCCATCAGATCTAAATATTTTGTTTCGCTTCTAGATAAATTTATTAAACCTGAACTGTTAGTTGAGCTTTCAGCAAATTGAAAATATTTTAAAAAGTCTTTTAGAAAAGTTGTAAATGTTGTAATGAGATCAATATTGATCAATATTAATGTATTTGCAATTCCATGTTGTTTAAGGGATTCATATACCCGAACCACAAATTATAGCAGTAAGAATTTTTAAGAAATTGAGAAGCACTATTCTCATACTACAACATTATATGTTTGCATTATTGCAATGCTATCAATTTAGCCGCATCTGTAAATTTTTAGATATAGACGCAAAGTTTCTGTGAAGCTTTAAACCTCACGAAGTGGGTCTGGGACATGTAAAATTGTTGCTGGCCTAGGCATAACTAAAAGTTTTTTCCTCTAGCTGTTTTTTTTTTTTTTTTTTTGCAGCTGCTGTCGCTTTGGCACCTGCAGCTCGGCAATAGAGTCACCTCACATGACACACCCCTCCCCCCTGACACCCGCTTTTCTGCATCTAGACTCAATGTTTGCAAAACTTGTTGCCGGTTGCAGTTTCTGTTCAAAGTGTGTGTGGCTGTGTTTCTTTTTTATTTCAATTAATTTTGGGGTCAGTGGGTTTGTAAAACAAACGGAAACAGCCAGAGGCTGCAAAAAAATGTAAATACAGACGATGTGGGGAAATTACTAATCTGCAGTTCCCCTGGAGGAAACACTTGATATTATATCTACACAGAGAAACTAAATGAACTATATTTGGAAATTTTTCTATATTTTATATATAATTTGTTATTTTAAAAATTGTATATCCAGCAACAAATTTACACTGGGTAAATAATATTACAAAATTAAATACTCTCTTTATATTGTTGTATTGGAAAATCCAATCTAAATATTAAAATATATTTTAAAGAAAATAATCAAGACTTTTATGGGCAACTTTCTGTCGTGTGTACTCATTAAAATAAAACTTTCCTAAGCCCATTGCATGTTGATACATGTAAATTCCCTCTCCCTGCGTCGAAAACATATTTTGATTATGATCATTTGACGATGATAACTAACTTTAACTATGACACTTTAACTTACTCACTTATAAGTCGAGAAAACTGACTATAAACACTACATATGTACATAAGTATTTGTGTAGTTTGTCTTTCAGTCGATTGCTTTTTTGAGAGCCCTTTTTTACCGGTTTCTTTGATCTGCTTTTCTAAGGCTTCCTCTTTTTCTGTTTTTGTCTTTGTTAGACACTTTAAACCAATGACACTTTTAACAGACACAAGTCTGAAATATATAAAAATAAATATATTCTAGGGCATTGTAGAGTATTTACTTTTGAAATATTAACAATTTGTAAAACCCAATTTAACCGTTCACCATTTCACTAATAGTTTCTGATGAAAGTTATTTATTACATTTTTTGTTCAGATAGTTTTTATTTGTTGCTGTTTATTCAGGTAACTGTTATTGGTAAGATTATTGTTTACCTCTTGTCAAAGACTTTGCAGCAACTCTGATCCGCACAAACATAAATATCAAAATAATTTTCCCTGAGAGCGAAAATGAAAACAACAACCGGCAAATGACTTCAAAAGGCATACCAACGTGGTTATTGACTCTTTTTTCTCTGTGTTGCTGTTACTGTTTCTGTGTTTGTTATTGTTATTATTTGTTTAGCTTTTTTATTTGCGTTCGCCTATGGGCTTGTTGACCACCAAAATGAGCAGGAAGCGGGTGATGAGTCCAAAGAAGTTAAAAAATACATACTCATGAAAAGGTAAGAAAAAGCAAACAAATCGCCGGTATATGAGTCAAGTATGCTAAAGCTGAATTTCTTTTCTGTTGGGCCACGCTTAATTGGTTAATGGAATTGGGTTGAGCGAAATTTTTAATGAGCCCTGAATTGTTGCTGTCCGAAATGAAGTTGGAGATCGCCAGGCCGTGAGTGTAGGTGTAGAACAAAGGGAAGAAGCTAGAGGAAGTTCCTAGCGGAACTAAAGACGGGGTGACTAATTTTTGAAAGTTTTGAAATCAAACCATGATTTCTAACAATTGTTGAAATTTACATATTATTAACGAAAGTTGTCAAATTTGTCAATTGTTTATTTTTGAATTATTAGTAAAATATTTTGTGAAATCTTGATTCAGTGGTATTGGTTTACCTGAATGAGTTATTTTATTAATCTTCTATTTATTTTAGTTAGTTTCATAAATTCCAAAGCACTTTTGGATTTAAAAGCTAATAATACCCATTTCAAAATATTTCATTTGAGTTTTAATGAAATGCCGAGGCAGTCAAGATAAACTCAAAGATAAGGCAGATCAAGATAAGTCTATAAATATTTATAATCAGTCAATAACCTGTTGGGTGATAAACGAAACCGTTCAAAAGAAAAAAACGTGGGACAAAGCTAAACAAATATTTGTCCCAATATGGACAAACTCTATTAATTAAAACACTGCGACTAAGCGAATGCCTCAAGTGAACGCTATAAAATTTAACTAAAAACGACGACATCAATATCAATCCTAATAGGTTAAACATAAGAAGAAGCGACAAATAAACCACAAGTGAAAGTTGATTAATAGCTTCCGTTTATGGTTAAGCGTTTTCTTTTCCACAATTTCTATTAATTTTTTTCGTCTTACATTTTCTGTCTTTACACATGTTGCAAATATTTATTTCTTGTAATTAGCACAACGAGCACGCAACAAATCTTAAAATGCATGCCAATAATTTTCATGAAGGGAAGAGGGGGAACATCTCCATATATGTGAATTTTGCATGCCCGCATAATTAATTTATTCATTTCGTCTATATCTTTTTACTTATTCATACTATGGGTTTTGAAAGTACTTTGTATTCAGATGTAGGTCATAGTTTTTGAAACTTAACTAGCCTATGTTGTTTGGAATATTATTTTTTCAAGTTTTATTTAAATATATACATTACGAAAATATTGATTTTTATAATTCAAATCCCAACACATACGAAGTACTAACATCACTCAATGTAAAGCTTAAGAATATAGTTGAAATCCATTTTTCAAATTATATCTGATTTTAACACCTTAAATTCTTAGTTAATGAATATGTATAAATCAAAAAATGTTCATAATTACTATTTGGCTGAAAAGTTTGCAATTAACTAAAAAATCTAATTAATGTATTCTCAATCCCTCTAGGAAATTTTAATGAAAATTTTCCAATTCCGCCGATTTTATGGGTCCCAGGTAGCATCTAGCCTAGACACTTCAGTAAAGTGCATACGCTCGTGGTCTCGCATATTTTCAAATACGAATACACACCCTCCGGCTCGAAAATTTATGGGAAATTAACTAATTAAGTATTCTCGGATCATCGTGTGGGGTGCGGCATCGCAGACCATGGAATATCTTGTATGCATAATTATGATGTAGTTTGTATATATGTACATATATGGTGAATGCAGTTGAAGGAATCTCACCTTACGATGACAGTAAAACATTTTGAAATCAAAACCAATTGAAGGAGATATTGCCCAGGTAGTTTTTATTTACCTGAGAAAATCAGTTATTGTTCTTTTTCGGTGAAATCCATTTTTCAGAACCAACAATAAAAACCAAAGTCTATTTGCAATTTCTTTTACAAACTTATTTTAACCATGATCGGTTTCACCTCTACATATTTGAAAATTTGGCTTACCAATAACTCAAAACAATTCTGTCATTAGTTTTGTTCTATATTTCTCAAAAATCGATTTAATTTCCCATAGCTTTCATGACATAATAAAGCTTCTCTTGGCTGCATTGGGGTTAAACTTATCTCTGCATAAACTGCTTACGCAAATACACAGTAATATAGATTTTATGATTATATAAAATGTCTTGGTCAAATGAAAACAATCAAAAAGAGAAATCATCTCCTGCCTGCGTAAACAAAGTGTGAAATGTTGTTGAATGGGAGAAAAGTTTTCCGCCCGCTAGTCAGGTGTGGTCCGAAAACATCCGGTTTTACCTAGTATCGTTCACTCTAAGCCACCGCTCATGTAATGGCCATAAGAAACCAAAATATAATTGCAACCGCCAGCATAAACAGTTAAGATGACGCACTCGAGCTGTTAACTTGCCGCAAGTGTAGTTATATCTGATGTTGCATTTTGCATGGTGCTGAGTTGTTGTGACTGCTGGTGCCTAATTAGGCCAGGAAGCAATTAACCGGTTAAAAGACGCGACTGCCTGCGCTTTGTTTAATGCATCTGAAATACCCAGTCGCCTACAATGCGCGTCAAAAATTGAGAGCAGGAATATTATAAAATGATTATTTAGTTAACAGGAGGAATAAAAAAGCTTTATTTTAAGTATTATTGATGGAGAAACTATCAAAATTAAAACAAAGCTAAACAATACCAAAAACACTAAAGCAAAGACAATTTGATTCTTATATACTAATTAATCAATTTACATGTAAGTTGCTTGTATGTATAAGTCAAGTCAAATAAAATATTATTATAAATAAAATAATTTTTAGTTGGCCTCTTCTGTCGGAAATGTTGATATGGATTAAATTACCTTACTTTACACTGTCTGAGAATTTTCAAACGCACTGCGCAGAGCCATTCCCTAACATGAAATAAGACAGCTTTCAGTGCATATTTAATGTGGGAAAATGCCAGGGCGGAACTTGTTGCTCGCTTTGAAGTCGTTGATTGCCAGCATCTGAGAAGCAGCTAAAGTAGCAGCAGTTGCGGTTGCTAAATGATCGCGTACTTACTTCTAATGGCAAAAACTATTTCTGAGCAATACAAAGACATATCTCAGGGTGTGCTTCTTGGAAATTTGAAACTTTCACTTGACTGACTGAACAACGCCCATAAAAGATAAACACAATATAAGGGAGAGACAAACACAAACTACGAAAGACAAGACTTTAACAGGGAACGATAAAGACGCGGACAACGGCGACAATTGGCAATATAATTTCAATTAAAGTGGAAAACGTCGAAAGTCGTGAAAAGGAATAAAAAATTAAAAAAAAAAAAGTAAAATTGCTTAACAATGTTTCCCGACCTTTTATCATTGAGCTATGAATATAAAAAAAGTATATTTATGATCGGAAGAATGTTTCAATGATGAATAGATCACAATAAATAGAAAGAGACTTTATAGAATTATTTTAAATATAAAGTGATCAATGAATCAACGATTTCACCATCTACCTTAATACTATATCTTTTCCGCAGAGTTACATTCATTGAATCCATTAAAATTTAAAACATCAATCCGGTCTGTATTCAATTTCGCCCATAAATAATTCTCATCGATGCAGTTTCAGTTAGGAATGCTAAAATCCAGCAAAACCAAATTTCCCAACCGTCCGACAGTTGCCGAGTTTCTTGCGAATCTTAATTAAATGCCATAAGCAATTTGTTTGCCGTTCGCTTGGCAAATCACCAACAGACGCACGCCGTCATGTCACTCATAAATGCAGATATATTGTGGAAGAAAATCGGGACACACGGGGGGGCACGGGGAAGGTTGGGAAGACATTCCTAATCGCAACCGGTTGGATGTATGGAATGCTGCATGGAATCGCCCGATTGGCATGTTTATTCATTATTCGTGCGTTGTCCATTGCGCAGGCGCAGCTGTCAATTGCCAGCCATTGCAATTCACTTATCTGATTTTGGGCAACTAATGTACGGCCCATTTTGATTTTTTCTCTCTACGAACACTCCCTTTTTAACTTTTATTCCACATTTTCTTGAAACTTTGACCTTCAATTTGGTAAATGGACATTTTGTTGCACAGCAATTAACACTAAATTTACTTTTGTGATCCGTTACTATCGATACGCCCCTTTAAAAATATTTTCAAAGTGAAAAGGTTTATATTTTGGGAACTTAGAAAAATAGGAAAATAAGTTCCAAAATAAATGTTTCTTAATTTCATCATTGTTCATTGATTACATTCCAGATTTTAATCCTCATAAGCCCAGTATAAGATAAGGTGCGTTCATTTCATAAAATATCGGGTCCCATTTTTATATTAAATAGACTGATTTTACAAATTCCACCATGGGTCAGGTCATGTAACTTTACTACTATTTATATTTTTGCTTATATTACTATTAATTATTTTTTCTCTTTGGTACACAAGTAGTTGTCTTCAAATTAGTTGACTATAATGTTCTCCAAAGTATGAAGTCGATGTTAACATTACATATACGATCACATTAAACTTGATTGAAACAGGTGTTTAAGTACTGCCATGTTCCACTGGATTGCCCTAGCAAAACATTAAAATTCGTGCCAACTTCCGACTATTACACGAAATGATTCATGTCAAGTTAGGTGGTGAAGACAACTAGACTGTGCATAAAATGCACATCTGCTAATGGCGTCCCAAAAAATCTTCTGGCAAGATCTAACATCTTTGTAATTACCGGCAACAGCAAACGAAAAATCAGTAACAAAGGTAGTAGGGCGGTTAATTTGCAGCTGTTAAAACAGGGAAAAGACAAGGCCAAAATGCAGCCGCAAGGTGAAAAACCAAAACAAATAGCTGGTAATCAGCTGTCTCGGCTCAGAGACTCGAAGACGGACAAAATAATTAGTTTCAATGAGGCGGTACTTGAAAAAAAAACAGAGAATGAAGCATTTTAAGATATTCAGACGGACATATAGACAGACACTCGTAGAGACATTAAGACACCATTATGCATTCATTTGTGTGAGCAATGAGACAGTCTGAGATGTCTAGAGGCAGAATGTTCTATTCTGCACAAATGTTAAAGGGAATTCGGCAAATCACCACACAAAAGGCGCTGACAAAACTGAAACATTACCGAATTCCTCATGATCTTGGGCTGCAAAAACTCAACTAAGAGAATGCCTCGACTCAAGAATACCACCGAAGTTATGTTTTTTGATAGCTCTTTAGTTATGTTACCATCTTTGTGGTGTTTTAATGAGGAATAAATAGTATTAATTTGTTCAAATATTTTACTTAACTTGTTTAAATGATTTAATTAAATAAAAATCCTAATACTAATTAGTTTATTGAATGCTATTTTAGAAGCCAAATATGTAAAACGTATGTAAACATAGATTTTGATTAATTTATCTAATATTGCTTAAAGTTTTGGATTTATTCCATTTTTTAGTTTTTAAGCATGACTAAAGTCTTGCAAAGGCCCACATCTATAAGCACTCATAAATATGATATCCCCAAATAATCCGCTCAAACATTACGAACCCTTCTTCTAAGTTACCCTAAAAAAAGTATCCCTAAAACCGAATACTTTACCAAACTTGTTGCCAAGCGCATTCTGATATTTCTTGGTGTATTTACGTCAGGGGTGGAATTGTATTGCATCAACACTCCATATATATAACACGGCGGTTTTGAGAGCATTCCCATAGAGACAAAAGAAGCGGCCAACAGTCCAGACCAGGTAACAAAATCAAGATCATGCAAAGCAGGTAGCTAGCTAAAGGCAACACACGCACACGTTCAGAATTACTAAGCCTCAAAAATATATAAAAAAGGATCGAAAAATACACAGATAAAAATTGGTATTTACATTTAAGACAATGTGTTTTAAAAGCCATTGTTATTAATTTTCATTAATGCATCATTATGCATTAAAATATGGTGAGCATGAGTGTTTAACAATATTTATTTTTATTTTTTTTTTTAAATAAAATATTTTTAATTAGTGAAATCAATAGTTTGTATATTATCCCTGTTATATGAATGTTTTAGTGTGTGGAAATTGAGTTCATTTTTGACTGTGTATTCACCAGGGGAGAGAGTTGTGCACTGGCGCACATCGTGGTTGGAAAAACAGTTTTTCCCTTACAAGTTATCCCAATTGACAATTTCAGGGCAAACCCATGGATCAGGGTTCATTCAAGCCGACAGGGAAAGGTAGAAAAAGTACAGTCATCTTTTGAAGGACTGTCCCTTTGTTGTACCTTTATGTACCTACTCCTGTTTGTCGCACTTCTGTCCATCAATGGCAAGGGTCGCTTGTCAATCAGCGGCGGGTTGGGAAAAAAAATTGCAGGAGAATGGAACTCCTTTGGCTAAAAAGGAAAAGTCAAGGAGTATTCTGGGATTTATGCAAAATGTTCCGCTTTGTTTTCCACCCATGTTTCCATATCTGGCTCTTATGCGATCGGATTGCATACATATTTGGTTTTTTGGCTTGACTGCTTTAGTAATCCCTATGGCAGTCGGTCCAGAAAATGCAGATTACTATGGCGTAAACGTTTACATTAGACCAACTGACAGTTGACACGTACTAGGGGAATTTCGATATGGATATTCCTCTACTGAAGAAGGACGGAAAATACAAATATTTCAGTGATTTGTTTAGTAGAAACGATATATAAATTACAACAGGCATGGTTTAGAACATTTTACATTTTTCACCCCTATATGTATTTTCTCTTACAGTGCTTTGAGTTAAAAAAATAGGTTTTAAAATATAAGAAAGATAAAATCTAAAATTTTTACTTTTAAATTAAAATTTGAATATTAAAAAGGATACATAAATAGTTTGTTTCTTTACGTCTCAAACGATTGTATCGTCTGATTGATGATTAAAATATAACAAAAATATTTATTTCCCTGATAAAAATTACTAAGTCACATTATACTAATTTAATACCCTCAACAAGTTATCTAAATAGGCAACATATTCTTCGTATCTACATCTTGTGAAGCTTCAAGATTTTTTTCTGGTTGACTAAATAGAGTTTATTGTCTTGTGAAATGTTAACCGCGTGTAAAATTTGCGGGACAATGTGCAACAAGACCCGCAGCTACTGATGGGAAATTTCTATTTCCAATTGTCCAGGGCGGTGGTCAGCGGGATATGCGCACTCAAACTGATATAAAAACTTTCTCACATGAAACCGCGCGCATAAAAAATGCAAACAAATTGGAACAATATTCGCGTAGACACACACACACATATTAGCAGTCAAGTCTGATCGGTTTACGACAATAACTCACTCACTCACTCGAAAAAAAAAAACCAAACAGAAAAAGAGCATACTACAGAAATGGCAGCAAAAAACACACAAAACAAAAATAAAATCACGGTCAGGCGGCAGAAGAAAACGAGTTTCTTGGCCGATCGAGCGAGTGAGCTATAGCCCACTATTGCGATAGTGAGTGACTGGCGCAGCATTCGATTTGCGAAACGGGTTTGCTCACGTTTAAGCTTTAAAGGGCGGAAATTGGCCTACGGCCCGAACAGTGGGCGTGGCACTGACCCGCACACAACCGGGAAAATCCAATCCGTAGTTTCTTAGTTCAATTTGGGTCTTTCCTGATTATTCAATTCTTAAAAGGATAAATAGTTACAAATGTATTAATTATAAAATAAGAACTTCATTGCTTTTGAATAAATTTCCAAAAGCAATGAAGTTACTCAAACACATTTTTGTGCTTTAAAATGGTATAACTTCTTCTCTCTTTTACCTCTACAATTATTATATTTATTTATCATTTAATTAAGTAAACTATACAACTATATTTTATATGATGAAATACCACTGAGTAAATTAAAAAGTATCCGATCCGCGTGACAGATTTTCATGTGTTTTTTCTGTTTGTAAGGCTCATTTAGAATATGATATTTATGGTTTCCTATGAATTATTATTAGCAAATCCACACGAGCTTTGTTTATGCATACCATCCAGCTATAGAACGATTAAACAAAAATAACTCGAAAACAGCTGCACGGACAAAAGCTCGGGTTTCCAGCTAAAACTCCCCCAAAAAGGCAGCATATAATAAACTACAATTTTGTGCAAAGCGAATTCGACGGGCAGAACCACAAAAGTATCGGTGGAGCGCTGAAAGCAAAAGTAAACAAAAGGCGGAGAAGAGGGCGGTGATCATGCAAACACAAAGCCAAAGCCAAAGCCAAAAATAAACATTTTGCATTTGAGAATCAAGAAACGCAAAAGAGTCCAATTACGCGCCAAGCGGCGATTGAGGAATTGCCAAACAGGCGCAAAAATAAAAGATTGGAGACGTAAGAGTGCGATAGGGCTGAGATTGTGAGACCATTAAATTGCAGCAGGAACCTTAAAATACAGAATAACCAATACACAATAACATGGCTAATGAGGAGATGTCCATAGCCCACAAAAAATGTCAAACTGATTAAATATATGTACATACTTAGAAATTCTACTAGCTTGTTTTTATTATGTGCAATATTAATTAAAATTCCCAAAGTTACATGCATATTTTTTCAAATGCTTCATTTTTTATTTTTAGTATATATTTTAAGTTCAGAATTTAAACCACAGAATTATCAACTTTTTGTGCAATTATTCTGTTAGCTTTTTTGATTGTAACGTGTTTTCTCTGTGCATCTACAATTTTAGAGATTGATTAAAGTTACTATAGTTAAAGGCAAAATAATTGGCATTGAGAGCTAACTGTTGACCAACATATGTACGTACAGAACGCCTTAGAGCTTATCTAATGTTCTGGCTTTTGTTTTTGTTTCCCTTGATGGGTCACTTTTAAGTGCCTACCTTAAAACTAACTTGATAGCTCCAATCAAGTTTGTTCTAAATATACATGCGTTCACAATACGAAAGAAAATAATAACTTTTATCGGCTGCCCAATATTTTATTTGATTTGCTACGCTGTTTGGATTGAGACTATACTGTGGCGTAATTAGATTATCATCCACCTGTATAGCCACACACATACATATGCTCTTATGCATCTGTGTTCGTGGGCCAGTTTCTCTTTCTTTTTAGTGTGCATGGGCGTTTGTGGATCGCCGTCCTACATTTGAATTCACCCCGCACTTGTTTTCATTTTTGGTATTTATTTACCTTATTTATTTAGCTTTATGTATTGGCTCAGTGTACTTTCTGGGAAGTGGTAATTTTCATTTTTTTCTTTGCCTTCCTTATCAGCTGCTGTCAATGCAATTGCATTGTGTCACTGTTTGTGGGGCAATACAATTTTGGTTTATCTTTTTTCGTCTCTTTTTGGGGCAACATAACCCGCGATAAGGTAATTGGAATTTGGAACGTGCCCATTGATAATAATGCAGGTAACACTGTTTACAACCTCTGCCACTTCCCCGCCAAATCTTACTCATTCAAACTCCGAATAAGTAAAAAATAAACCAAAATAAAATAAACTCATGAGTCATGCGAAAAACAAGAGAAGTACAAAGTTCAGCTGCACAAAATTGCAGTCGCTTGCAGTGAGGTGTGCGAAAAAAGGCGAAAATGGAGCTGGGCGAGAATGAGAAACAGAGGAACAAGCTTGTGGAGGTACAGTGAACAATCGCTTGAAAGGCAATTTTAGTTTCTGAATCCGTGACATGAACAACATTTAAACAATTAAAATAAGAATTATTTATTTCTTTTTTATAAAAAAAATATTTTTTATTATTGTTAAAACCCAAAAAAAACTTTTTAAAGCTTTAAAAATACGCTAGTAACTTGTCTATGTTTTCTAAGAAAATTTTTATTGAACCGATTATACATTTAAATTGATATAAATTATCTGAACTCAAACTATCTTATTAACCTGATTTGTTACCGAAATAGTAAGAGTAAAACAATTTATCGTAGCATAACAACGAAATCTAAAATAAGAAAATGCGTCTATATTCAGATATCATAATGTGAAAAAAATAAAAATCATGTTTTTAATAAAAAGAACAAAATCCAAGTTCTAGTTTGGGGAGCTTCACGGTATTGGGTATCAGTTTCTCTCCAATTGTTGTTGTTCTCTGGCGGTGGGCAAGACAACAACAGTACAATGACCGAAAGTTTGCCATGCAAAAAATGAGAGAGGGAGTGGAAAAACAGAATTGTAAGCCGCTACAAAAAAAATCGTAGTAGAAAAGTAAGCATGTAAGCTTCTACTACTAAAAACCTGTTAGTCAGAGCAGAGTACTAAAAATTCCGATCTTCCAGTGGCTCTCTCCACTGGAGATTTTTTTGATGCTTGGTTTTATGCGCAGGTTTCTCTTCTTCTCTCTCTGGTCGCAGGTATAACTGTTTGAGCAAGCGAGAGGGAGCACCAAACTCCAGTGGAGACTTCTCGCAAACGAAACAAACGATCAAAATGAACACTCTGATAACGTATGAAGGTGAGCAACAAAATAAAAAATACCACCACAAAAAACAACAACAATAGAAATGTCGACGCACCCTTTTCTTTTTCTTGCAAAGAAAGAAGAGAATAGAGAAGAAGCGCAAAACCACATCCCGCTGGAAGCGTCTCTTTCCCCCTGTTAGGGAGAGAGGGACAGAAAGAGCTTAAAGAGGAGCGGGTGGCGTTCGAGTGTGTCTGTGTGAGGGAAAACAAAGCAGACGTCGTTGGAATGCCGTTGTTATTTTTGTTGTTGCTAAGCCGGACACGGCAATTGTTGCTTTTGTAGTTCAGAGAGGGTGGCAAAATTCATAAATATCAAGAGGCTCAATTTTCTATACCTCTTTCTTTGTCGCCCGTGTAATCCAATTTATCCTGTTCTGTAATCCAGGTGAAAAGCAGAGTCAACAGCTTTTTCTCGTTTTTTGCGTATTTTGCACTGCACTTTTGGGCTGCTAATTAAATTAAGCCAGCAATTAAATATTGGTTAACTTTGTCGTTGTGTTGGTAGTTGCTGTTTAACTTGTTGTTGCACATTTCGAGTCGCGGCGGCTGCGCAGTCGGCGTCAAAAGAGAGCCAAGTGCGTAAGGCAATGCGAATATTATGAAGAAATCGTAAAATGGGTGAAATAAAAACAAAAATCACTTTTCACAGGCCACGATTTCGATGCAAAGCGATCACAACAACACGTCACTTACGATCTCCGCACTTGTTGCAATTTTTCTGGGAAACTCGGCGATCGGAGAGCTCATGAAACGCGAGCGACGCGCGCCTTCAACATTTTTCAGCAGTGTGACCAACAGCTTAGATGTGGAGAAACGGCGATGCCGTCAACGATGTAATCGATGTTTTGAAAATGTTGGTAATATCGATGTTTGACAGATAACCATCGATACTTCATGTGCACGTTAACGTTTCACTCCATTTCTTGCGCACTCTGATATTTTAATGTTTACCATAGAGTAATAATGTATAGAGGCGTCATTTGCTCTGCCTGCGCTCTCGAGTGACATTTCCAGTGATGCCACCTAGGCGAAAAACGGAAAAAAAGAGAGTTTTGCATTTGTTCGAATCGAGCTTCATTCCATGCCCATGGTTAATTTCTGCAGCTGCACTGGTCGCTCTCATTGGGGATTTTTTGGCTTAAGGGTAATGTGGGCGAGCGACCGAAATGGCCTTATGATTTTACTTTGTTTACAAATATGTTGTTATTGTTTTCCTTTGATGGGCCTGAATTTAAGGTCCACTGGGGCTGAATTCAAGGTCCACACGGGGCTGAATTCAACATCCACACGGGGCTGAATTCAACGTCCACTTTTCAGTTGGCTTTGAATTTGATTTCAATTGAAAGGCAACAAGTGGGACGGAATTAAATTTCATATGCGGGTTGAATTATATTTTTGTAGGAACTAATTTTAATATTGAGCCAGGCCAAATTGAAATATTTTACATGTAATGAGAACACTTATATTAAATTAAATATACAGATATACATTTATATTGATTTATCCCTAAAGATTATAAAATGAAAGACCGATTTTTAAGGGGATACGGCCACAGCCCAAACCGTAAGAGCAAGAGCAGCCAAATTTTTTCACAGTATTCCATTGGGGGCGTGGGCGCCCACTAAGATCCGATATGTCCCCCCAGTGGCCCCAAACAGCTCCAACATCCATTATTCTTAACTTCTAAACTGGTTGGAATTTCGTTAATGTGCTTAAATACAAATAAAATGATTTATTATACCCGTTAACTTATACATTTCTCCAGGATTCTCCACACGGCTTCCGAACTGCTTATATATCATTTGTTACATTTCATTTATATTCCCATATATTTCTATAGAAACTTACATATACATTTGTACAAATTTGAAGCTGGCTGGACTAGATCTTAGAGAAGATTGCTCCTCTCATCGACAATATTATGTCGCATGCTCTAGAGTTAGCTCTGCCAGTAGCCTTATTATTCTCCTCCTGAAGGATCTTCTAAAAATGTAGTTTACACAGAGGTTTTAAAGTAATCATATTAATTAACATTATTAAACCTAGAAAGTGTCAGTGGAATAGGTCTAATTGGAGATACCACATTAAAAAAAATGCGCCAATTTCTCTACCTCAGGGGTGGTGTGGAAATGGGAAAGTCTTGACAACCGTACTCAAAACTAATTTTAAGCGAACGAAGTCGCGCCGGGTACAGCTAGTTGAATATATTTTATTTTTGATATACAAAGTTAATTTCTAAGAGCAATTTTATTTCAACGAAAATATTGTTTATTTAAAATTGTAAAATAATATAAATGCTTTTATAGTTATGGGGTTATGTTTATTTTGCATATGCAAACATATATAAATTAAATATTTAAATATTTACATTTACTTAGAAATAAATTTTTACATTTTTATAGATCTAATAAAAAATTATTTAAGACGAATCACATGAAATATATACATGATTGTGTATTCAGATACATTTTTTCATTTTATTTGCATAATTGTTTACAATTATAATTATATTAAAAACCAACATAAAACATACGTAAAATATTAAAAAATTTATAAAAATATGACATTAATAGGTATTTAATTATTTAGTAACAGCAATAAAACAATACTTTTTAAAAAGAATTTTTTAATATTCTTTAAAAAGAGTTGTTTTTCCTTAATTGCAAAGCAAAATTCTACATATACTTTTCACTCAATGGCTTGTCTGTAAAGCCGTTAACATAACCCAAAAATGAGGGGAAGAGAATAACATGCTAAAAAATTAGAGAAAACACAACTTTGTTATCGATATAACATGAGTGAAATGAGATTTGTGTTGAGAGCACGTTGTTGTATGCGTGAAACGTCGAGCCTCGTGACGTCACGTCTGGCAGATCGAACAGCTGGTTCATACTTAAAATCTGCTTGGCGGTTTGAAGTGTGGTGAATGCATTGAAAGTAAACCAACTGATGTTCTGCAGAGAAATCATTGAAAGAATAAGGATTAATAAGGATTCCGATTTACCATCGATTTATATCCAACCCCTGGGCTACATTTTCCCGAAAAACAAAACATTTCTTACAAATTAAGCCACATATAAACTCATATTTTTAATTTTATTTATGAAACAACGTTGCTAAGTGTTATTTGGGTTCCTTAAAGTGTTGATTGGGTCCTTTTAAAGTACTAAAACATCATAAATCTATCAAAATATAATCAAGGCCCGCCAAATTTTTTGAATTCAACCCCTACGTGCTGTACTCTTCAATCGCACGCAGTTCTTACGGCGGTTGCATCCTATTCCTGGTCCCTCGCACATGTTGGAACAGCTGGCCGTTCAAACACGGCCGTCGGGCCGGCGTCGTGAAAACCACGGGCATAGCAAATGAAACCTCTATATAGTTTTTTACTCTATGTATAAAGTACAAATTAAGGATATTTAAAAAAATGTAAATACGCCGTCAACATTTTCCTCAGTGTGCTTACATGCCATTAATACTTGCAAAACATCGGTAATATCGATGCTTTACAGGTAATAGCGTTGATGTCTCCGCTAATGGTTGGCTCCCCCACTAATGATGCTCATTTTGGTGTCTCCCCACCTCTAGAAAGTGGTAAACAACAAGTAGCCTTGCGGAGTAAGTCCCCGCTTACTGTGGTGAACTGTTACCAACGGAACCATTGAGTGCTGGCCCTAAAGCATTTTCATTACATTCCCATACGGTCAGTCTGTTTTTGGTCCCGATGCATTTGTTGCCTTGTCGAAACGTAAATAAATGATTGAAATCAAAGCCAAATTGGTGCGGGCGGACTCGGCCATCTACGCCACTGGCGAGAGAGTGGAGTGCCTGATCGAGTTCTCCCACAGAGTGTTCTCGGATGAGCAGTCCGCTTCCCTAAGCAGAAATGCCAACGAAGCCAGGTGAGCTGCGCCTTGTTTACCTTGGCCAACTGACCGAAAATCCCCTTGGAACAGCCAGGAAAACCTCGCCTGGGCCTCGGCCCAGTTGCACTGCTACCGGAAGACCAGCTACTCCACTTCCACGGCAGACAGGACCGCCGAACTCACGGAGATGATCGGGCGAACAGCCTTGGATGCGGTGACCCAGGCACCTGGCGAAGTGATTGTGGCCACCAAACCCAAGATCCTCTTCTGCGATCTGCGCCTGCAGCCTGGAGAGACCAAGATGTGTGAGTACTACGCCTGTGATGCACCTGCCACAATTTAAACTTTTCCAGTTAAAGAAATGTGGTTTTAAAACATCCCTTTCCGTTCTTATTTCCATAGGATACATTTGATTGTACTTAAAGATAATTGCAAATTACCCATAGAAAGATCGTACCCGGTTTCTAACGCTTACAATTTAATCAAAATCAAAGACATCCGCAGCGGCATATTTTCATATAACATAAGCATCAATATAAATCAAATGATCCTATGTAATTTTATTGATTTTAAAATTGAAAGGGAGTTCTTGAAAGTCTCACAAATTTTAGAAAAATTAGACCAAAGGTGTATGATAAGTAGTCCCTTATTCTTATTGTTTATTTTTTGGTTTAATTATACTTATATACTCTTCCGAAAAGATATTGTTTTCCTTTCTTTGTTGTTTTTGTTAATAACCAAAATTAATCAATTTTACAGATTTCTTTAACGAATTCGTGCCGCGCGATGGTCCACCGACATACAGAGGTCACAACATCCGGTACTTCTACAAGATCACCATTGCTACGCAGCGGGTCAAATCCAAGGTGCAAACGCTGACTGTTCCCATCCGGGTGCTGCCCATTCCCATCATTTCCCGGCCCGACGAGCTGCCCGTAACTGTAGAGACCAACGAGGAGCTGGCGCCCACCAATCCTTTCCTGGAGAAGCGCGAAATAAGCGAACTAGAGATATCCTGGCACCATCTGAAGGTAACTAAGGCATAAGAATGTGAACTGACTTTTATCAAACAAGACCATTGCTAAATTATTTGATAAGACAATATTAAACGTTTGTATAACGTTTTTTTGCGACTCAAATAAAGTAGTTTAAGTACTTATTTTCAACTTGCAGGCTATGAATCGTCCAAGGTCTTCAAAAAAGCTTTAATGGCTAATTTATATTTTTCAGAACGTCACCGCACGCCGAGCGCCCAAGTTTTACCGCATTTCAAACAAGCGTGGATTCGTCGGTCGCTTTTGCTTGTTCAAGCCAGCTTACAAACTCGGCGAGGACATCGTGGGCAGCCTGGACTTTGGCCAGTGCCAGGTGCGCTGCGTCCAGTTCTCGGTGAAGCTGCAGCAGCAGGAGCTTTCCATTCGACCGCAGCCAGTCCAGGCCCACCAGCTGCAATCCCAATCCTCTGCGGGGGATGATGTGTCCTCGATAAACTCATTTGATATGGCCAGCATAGCTAGCGGAGTTGTTGCCGATAACCTGCACAAATCGACCACCTCGGGAAGTTCGCGGGATAAGGACGCTCCTGAGCCGACCGGGAAACTGTCTACCATTTCCACCTCTCATCAGGTGTGCTACGCCACGCTGCAGACCCAGGTGGTGGTGCCGATTCCGCTGCATGTAACACCCACATTCCGTACTGACCTCGTCGACGTTCGATGGCGATTGCATTTCGAGTTTGTAACCACCACGTTGATGGATTTCGGCATACCGAATCCAGATTTCGGCGAGTTGAAGGCCCCTGCAGAGTTGCCCGTAGAAACGATGGTGTGGAACCTGCCGGTGACCATCTACGCGGCCAATCCTCTCCAGATTTATGCCCCCAACCAGACCTTTAACATGCTCATCAAGTGATTTCAAAGCATTTGTTGCACTATGGCATTCTTTAAACACAATTCGCTACAAAGCGAAGTTCTCTTATAATGAAAATAAAATTTAAAAATATTTATTTGAATATTAAAAGTGCAATCTACGTACTCTAATATCATCTTGCTCTTCTGCGCTTCTTTCATTCAACATTATCGTTGATTAAACAATAACGATTTTTAGACTATAAATGAGGAGAATACAACACGGTTCACAGTTTTTTTTGTTTCCAGCTCTGAATTCTTAGACGTATATATTAAGTTGTTCTCAGCCCTTGGATTATTATTCTTTTATTGGATTAATACTGATCATATAAAAGAAAATAAACAATGCTACATGGAAAATTTTTGCCTAAAATGGATTTTCACTCATTAAATTCGCCACTTTAAAGGCGAACTATATATTAAATTAGAATGCAAAAACAATTTTTGCAATGTCAGAAAAAAGTCTAACGTCATAATTTCATGCATAAATTTAAGAAAAAGATAGATCAAATAAGTGGAATTAATGTACGTGCCAGATTGGCGATTTGCACCACTGTGCAATGGAGACATTCAAATTATATCAAATCCAGTTATTAAAAAACGCATACTGCTACATATGTAACTGAGCTTTTGCGGTAAGCATGTGGGGTTCACTCCCTCTAAGGCAGATCAATCACCCCGGTATTCGGGGTATAAGAAACTTCCTGAATTACCTGGATAAGTATAAAATGTAAGAAGGCGATTCGGACACAAGTATTCACGTGCATCCACTCAAAAATGATGCTCCATTTAATACTACTGTTGGGGCTCCTTGGATCCATCCAATCCCAAGCACTTCTTCCGGGTCTTCGAGTTCTTCGTGTTCCAGTGCTCGACAAAGGCCAAATCCAAGTGGTGGAGTTCCTGGACGCGGCATCCACAGTTACACCTGAGTTGGTGCGGGATCAGTTCAGCATGCGATTCACGACACTGGCCAAACCTCTTATCAGTGGTGCTGCTCCTCAGACCAGTCTTCCAAACATGAGAACTGTAGTATAACACTTGAGTGTTTTCAGATGAAGACATTAATTAAACGAATTATGCTACTGAGCAACATAAATACATTTCTATAAGGTTGAGTCTAATTGCGTCTATTACGTTCAAGTTTTACCAGTTTTTTAGTAACACCTAATTCAAGCCCATTTAGTCGATCAGAAAATGTTTAAATCGGAAGAAAATCTCCGAAAAACATGCATTGGTTTTACTGGCCGATAAAAATAACTTGTACAATAAACACTTGTTATTACATCAAATAATATAGCTTACAACAAGTTTCAAATTGTAACTTACAACGAACCATAAATTAAACATAATTTTAATGTTTAATTTAATGTTAAATCTACAGAATGCGTGATTAAACTAATCATGTAGGTTCTATTTTAGCATATACATATTTACATATACCTGAAAAATATTGACTGATGCCCCACAAGAACCTCCACTCTTATTCGAAACATGCCAAATACAAAAAGGCAAAATTAGATTTCAAACCCAAATACAACATTTTGAAGTCTCATAAATGTTTAAACAGCAAATTATGAATTAACCTTAATAACTATGAAGAAATTTAACTTGACAGTCCATATAGTATTGGAGCTTGGGAAGTATATAATCTTTTCCAATAATCCCTAACAAACCGTAAAAAAGTTACGATGCAAAAGTTACGATAATAGTTAAAATTGAATAATTACTGTGCGGAAATGATTAGTCTTTTAAATATTCCTTTGCCAAAAGTTGTGATTACTTAAATAAAAAAATTAATTTAAGATTCAAAAATATAAATATGTTAAAAAGAACTTTTTAGTTGTCAGAAAATGATTTTTCACAAAATTTGAATATTATTATTTATATTATTTTTAAAATGGTTTTAAACACTTATTCTAGAGGTTACAAATTACATTTCATTACATGCCAATTCAATTATTAGAATATCTCATATGGCTGAAGTTATTAATTTTCAAAAGAAACTAAAATTCCGACACTGCCTAGACTCACAGTGCAAATCTAAAATAGGAATACCTTAAAAGGTCATCGAAAGCTTATTGATACCTTTTTTCAAGTAACATGCACTTTTTTTGCCTTTTAAAAATTCCCAAAACCTGTTTATTCACTGCGAAAGTATTGTGATAGTAGTTGAACTTTGAAATCGGCAAATATTGTTTAGGTAAACATTACCAGCGGTTCTATTGGTTGTGAGCGTATATTTAATAAGTGCTTATATAATTACAGTTAAAACCGTGTAATAAAGGGATCATAGCCCAGCAGTTAGAAGAGTTCTGGTTTAACTTCACTTATTGGCCAGAATCTCGAACTTCATGCCGTGATCGTGTTTCTCCAACTCGCTGATGAGGCTGGTTTTCGAAAAAGCGGCGGCTGGAGCCAGAACTCCGCCGTTGTTAGGCATCTTTTCGGATTCGCGCAGTATGGTTATTGCCGTCGAAAGCAGAGCCACGCAGGTAGCTCCGTATCCTGGGTTCATTCCCGATACACGTACCATTAGCGACTTGGTCGGTGGCTCCGTATACTGGTCTGAGCCCTCTGCCAGGCGATCTCCTTTGGGCCAGCCAGTGGCTTTGAAAGTCATCTTGAAATAGGTACGCTCCATTGAATCCTCACTTGGTCCGGAACGAGAGGCCAAGCCTCCGGAGAATAGGCCTGGATACTTTAGTAGCAGCGTCCGCCCAAGCTGGAACTTCGACAGCAGTCCGAAGATGCTGGCGAAAAGGATCACCGCTCCGGCAGCCAGCCAGGAGGGGAATCCCACGTAGGCCTGCATCTGCACGGGTCTTTTCTTGTCCTGGTCGTAGAGGAAGCGCTGGGATCTCATCACCACCGAACGATCGGAGCCGGGGAAGGGCAGGCACACCTTGTCCACCTCGGTAGAGCGGAAGATCAAGGGTCGTGGCCTGAGGACGGGGTAAAACTTGGGCAAACGCAGGGGGAAGAGCTGCTGGCGGATGCCGCGCAGCTCATCCGAGTGGGCGAGCCCATAGACGGCGCTCTCCCACGTTCCGTAGTTCAGGCCAGAACTGCCTCCTCCACTTCCGCCCTCCTTCATTCCACTTTCGAGGAAGGTCTCCACGGAGTTCACGACGCCATCGAAGTTCTTTTCTACAAAGATGACGCCCATGTCGGCGGGAATGGAGTCAAACCCACAGGCACTGACCACATATACCCCCTTCTCCTTGGCCCGCTGGTCGTACTTCAGCTGCATGGTCTCCATGTACTGGGGTTCCCCGCTGACGTCCACATGGTTGGTGCCCGACTCGATGCAGGCCTTCACCACCTTCTCGCCGTGGAACCGATAAGGTCCTGCTGTGTTTACCACAACCCTGCACTTCCTGGCCATTTCCAACAGAGAGGCCTCATCGTTGACGTCCGCTATGAAGATGGGCACCTGCGAGAGATCCTTTTTGGCCTTTGCGCCCATCTCCTTCAGCACCCCCTCAAGTTTCTCGCGGTTCCTGCCCGCGATTCCCCATCGCAGACCGCTGAGCACGGTGACCGCCTCGAAAACCGTGTACTTGCCAGTAAAGCCACTGGCCCCAAAGATAATCACATCCAGTCGGTCCGCAGACATTTCGCTAGAGATCGCTCCAAAAGATTCGTTATCAGATTTACCCGCCTATACTGATATTGCCCCCTGTTATGAAAATTGGTTTTAATATGATCTATGTTATATACTAGCAGAGATTAATTTTCGCACCTGTATCGCTGTCTATTGATTCCGGCTGGTGAGCTGTTAATCGCTGTATTTATTCAATATATACCTTATATATATGGAGAACCCAACCGGCCAAAGTCGAAGCTTAACTGCCAGTGTGACCGTGACTAAATATGCGGTGGATACCGTCTACACTGAAAATAACTAGGAGTATTTGTAAGGGTTTCTAATTGCACGATTCCACTGTGATAAATAGTTTACATTTGAGAAACAATAAGGAAAATACCATTTGGGCCCTGAGCCCAAAATCTAGTTAATGATTCGCTTCCATTGCCAAGTTTTCACAATTTGTCAAATATTTGCATGTAAGCATTTTAAATTATTTAAATAAAATAAATTTGCAATATTCGCCCGGCGAATACAACGCTGCTCAAAAAACGGGATACGTTGTTAGGTGCTTTCAATACTACTCCTAGTTTTCAATTGATTAACTCGATTACATAGAGTAATAAAGTAATACAGTTTTTCTAAATGTAAACAGTCGGTAGAAAACTCGCTATAAAGCATTTTCCTATCACTCATCGCCGGAAACTCAATATTCTTTAAACTTAATCCCGGTGTAATCGGGACATTAGTTCCAAAAGTTTGGAAATATTCCGTTACATTGGTATGTTGTTTGACAAATTCAACACGGATTTTCGGGTGGTACCCTCTAAATCTGCAAATTTCTTTCGAATTTTCTACGATCCAGTCGATTAGTGAATACCCTTATTATAATTAGGGCGTAGTGTGAAAATATTAGTCAGTGAGATTCAGTTGATATTCAACATCGTAAAAAATATCGATGTATTGTTGTTACTCGGGCGTTGTTCCAGCTCTAAGTCTCTAATAGTCATTGAAAGTAATATAAAGTCGCAAAATTAAAATAGTTCTGATAGTCGACGAAGTCCCACACCGTCTGCAAAAATGTACCAGGAATACATGAATCAATTGCAGGCCTCCCTTACGCCAATGGGCTCCGATGAGCTGAAGGAGCTGCTGAACAACGACGACAAGCTAGACGAAAAGGTGGACGAGGTGCTCCAAGGGCTGCGAACACAGAAGACCAGCGTTTTCGAGGACAATCGGAGTCGAGCGGAGCGAAACATAGAGCGGGAGCCACAGATCATAGAGCTGCGTGGTCACCTGGCAGAGCTGTCGGAGGAGGGACGCACTCGTTGCTCCTCTGTGCAGGAGAAGCTGTCTGAGCTTAAGGAGAAGTCAGGCGGAGTGGGTCCAGAAACGGCACTGGCCCTGCTGCAGACCGCAGCCTCCGAGAGCGAGGAACAGACCGAGGAGATGGTCAAGAAGTTCAACGACAGCGATCTCGGGGTTGAGGCCTTCCTGGAGGAGTTCCTAGCCAGCCGGCGGACCATGCACCTGCGTCGCCTCAAGGCCGAGAAGATGCAGGACCTCATGCGCAAACAGCGCCAGGGTCATCCGGCTAACGCTTTGCCAACCTACGGAAACTTGCCCTCTGGCGGATTTTATCCTTCGGCAGGCGGCTCCGCTCCATATCCCATGATGGGTCCCCTGATGCCCATGCCCCCGCCGACCAGACCCTACTGAGCTATTGGCCTCTGTTCGTAGCATATTTAACTGCCATTGCGCATCAACTTTCAGCAGGCGAGTTTATATGATCAGTTTTAAATGTAATAAACAAAGGTTGCTTTGTCAGGCTAGCTTAACGTTTCCCTTTTAAAGATACATTTATATCAATGTTGTTCTTTTATTTGCCATCCCTTTAAACGATAAAAACAGGTATATTGACTTATTTCTCAAAACTGCGACTAGTTTAGACAAGTTAAGCCTTATCATTTTAATGCCAGCTTTCGCAAAAATTCCTTTTCCGAAGCAGCTAATATTTCAAAAACCGTATCTTTATATAGTTAAAAACTGTGTTTATTGTTTAAAATTTCAGAATCCTCACTTTAAGTACATATTGCTTCAGTTTCTTCTTCTGATTACAGTGGGTTATTTGCAAATCAGAGGGAACGTTCTGGCTGCTTTAAAATTAACGTTTGAGGTGCTCTACATCTCTGCCTGCACTAAACTATGATAATATATGTATATGTATAAATTAAGCGAAAATTAACATTAATATTAGACAGTGAACATTTCTTGTTAAAAATAAATTTTTTGGATAAAAAAATGAAACGATTTGGAGTGTGCATATCGTGGGAGTATGGGGCCAAGGCTAGGCGGCGATTAAAGCGGTTCCTTATTGTATATAGAGTGTGATTGTGGGTTAACGATTAGTTGGAAGGATTGTGCTTCATGGAGTGTGTGGGAGTGTTTGTTATGTATATATAAACATATTGCCTATATCTCGACTTCGATTCAATTTCAGTTTTGCATTTGTGTTTCCTCTTTGAGAACGGTTAGTCTTTTAGAATTCCAACGGCCTCCGGTTTAATGTATATATGTAAATATATAGATTGTATCGTATATGCAAAATGTATATATATAAAATATGTTCAACTCTTCCGTTCGGCTTGGATCGGTTCGGTTCTCACTTTAAAAGCTTAAAGACTTAAGCGCATACTTAAGGCTATTCAAAAATATATTCCTACAATTGCTAGCCATTCACTTGGGCAACGCCATCATGACGAGCCGAACTCCTTCATCCACTTCTCGTACTTATCCAGATCCGCCCGGGACACGCTCTTGTTGCAGCGACTCATGGCCTCGTTGAAGTCCTTGTTGGACACGGGCAGGTCCACCTCCTCAGTGGCCAACTGTCGGATCTGCTCTGGGGTAAGGCCAGCGATCTTCCGCCTCATCGACATCATGCTGGCTTCTCTGTAATACCGGTATATAGTATTATAGTGCAGTAGTTTATTAAATATGTCAGGAATAACTATTAAATTGTAGTACTGAGGAGTACAAAATATTAAGTTGGTTTAACCCACCTGCAGACGTTTGTGATGTCAGCTCCGGAATATCCCTTTAGCTCGTTGGCTACGTAGGTAAGATCGACGCTATCGTCCACCTTGACCTCCCGCAGATTGATCTTTAGCAGCGCCTCGCGCCCTTCGTCCGATGGCAGTGGGATGTAAATGCGCTTCTCCAGTCGGCGTCGCAACGCTTCATCAATATCCCAGGGAAAGTTTGTAGCAGCCAGCACCATCACCACCTTGGCTTGTTCCTCTCCGCCACCCACTCCGTCCATTTGGACTAGCAGCTCCGACTTCACGCGGCGCGAGGCCTCGTGCTCCGACTCCGACCCTCTACGTGAGCACAGGGAGTCTATCTCGTCGATAAAGATTGTGCTAGGCGCATAGAAGCGCGCCATCTCAAACAGCAGCCGCACCATCTTCTCTGACTCACCGCGGTACTTGGATGTAAGGGTGGCAGAGCTCACGTTGAAGAAGGTCGTTCCGCACTCAGTGGCCACCGCCTTGGCGAGCATTGTCTTGCCGGTACCGGGGGGTCCCACCATCAGAACGCCCTTCCAGGGCCGCCGTATTCCCTGTTTGTAGGATAAATAATTTAAATTAAGTAAGCTATTAAATCATTTTTGTATATTTTAAAGTTTTAAAGATTTTGTGTGGCCCTTTAGTGCACTGGGTTACTCGTCTTAATCCAATCAAGTTTTTCTCAAAACTAAATATAAATATGAAATACTGATTGAACAAACAAATTTTCTATTTGTTATTTTAACTAGTTAAAAAAATTAGGTAGACAATTTTTCGAAAAATAAATAAAGTGTTCTTTAAGTTATTTAATTTTAAGATTTTTAAGAGTTTTTAAGTTTTTAAGAATTCTTTTGAAACGAAATACGAGGTACACTGCATGGGTGCATGCAATGGATATCAGTTGCGGAAATTTCAAAATTTTTAAATGAATATTTTATTAGAACTATAAGAACATACCGGTTATTTGGTATCTATGCATCCTTGCTTGGCATTATGCAGTTTAATAAATTTGACCGCACACACTAGCAAACAAGATGGCAAACAAATATCAACTTTAACAAATGGAAACTTCAAGTTGCAATAAAGATGGCCCTTCAGACAACTCTTAGTAATAATATAATAGACTCACAAAGGCTTCACTCATCAAAAGTCATTCAAATAACGATTGATAAAGCTGCGATGCATTTTGTAAACAGTTGACTAAATATATAAAACCTTATAGCCCAGCAAACATAGCACTGCAAAAGCGCGTTTGTTGACCCAACACCGTGCTAACCGTAGATAGGCCTCAGCGGGAAGTGATTCAGAGTAAACAAAAAAAGACGGTGACGCACCTTGAAGTAGTCCGGCATGAGCATGGGCAGCACGACGGCCTCCTCCAGAAGCCGCTTGGCGTCGTGCAGGTCGGCAATGTCGCTCCAACGCACTTTGGGATCCTTTTGAAGAATATCACGTTCTGCAAAGAGAGGATTGATTATCTAATTGGGTTTTCTTATTTTGCGGTTGATCAGATCTAATACCAGCCGAGTCAAATTGGCTAACTAGGTATTTAGAAATCTCCCAAATATCAGAGTTCACATTTCACTTACCAAGGATGTCGACTAGCTCGGCTTCTATGTGGTTGTTGGGCTGGAACTTGCGCTCCTCCTCCTGGGCCTGCTGATCCCCGCTCTCCCCCTCGCCGCCGGCTCCTCCGCCATTGCTGCCTGCAGCAGTGGAGTCGTCGTCCCTAGCCTCGTTGGTGTTGTTCGATGTGGACAGCTTGCGTCCGCCTACCCGTCCATTAGTGGTGCGTGCTCCACTATTTGGTGCTGCGGCTGACGTCGAGTTACGGGAATTGCGCGTCGAGGCTGCTCCGTTACGGGCAGTGCTCTGTGGGATTGTGCTGCTGGGGCGGCTATTTTGAGTTGCCGTGCTGGTGCGGCGATTGTTGTTCGGTGCAGCTCGTCGGCCCACGGCCTGAGTAGTGGGTGGTGGTTTCGGCGGACCCCACACATCGGGATCCTTGGGCGGAGGCGTCCAAATGTCGGGATCCGGCTTAAACCAGGCGGATGGATCTTTGCTGGTGGTGCTCTCTTCGCTAAGCTGGTGGCGAAGCTTGTGGGCAAATTTTGTGGTCTGTAGGTCGAGCGAGATGTCTTGTAGGGTGCGCTGGATGGCCTTGATCTTGGCGTGCTCTTGGCTAATTTGCTGGTTGATCTGTAAATTGATGACACGTAAGTACAAAATGATAATTGACTGCTCGAAAGAAGCTCGATTTTCGATCTATGTTATAACATGCAAATCTTAAGCCAAAATCTGCATGAAAAAAAATTGGAGTTCGATTAAATAACATAATGTTTAAGAAGATCCGTTTTTAGTTCTTCGGACTTAATTCTATAGCTTAGATTGAGTTGTCGTTTGTTAGGGGATTGGGGGAATCCGCTTAGCTTTGTTTAAATCGGATAAATACATCCTTTAGCTGACTTACAACTTATGAGGTCAGTTACTAATGATTTTGTTGCTTTCGAGTTGATGACATTAAAGCCTGTTTGTTTCAAGTTTATGAGCTTGTTCTACCGTTTACGATCTGTGTATGTATGTTCTATTTTCTGAGACGGTACTTGACAACTAGCTTATTGTTATAAGGATGATCTGATTGCTATTCTTAGTTTCTGGACTGAAAGACTACATTTCTTAATGTGTCAGATTTAAGATATGTTGCTTAAGTTTTTTCAAATCCTTTAGCTGCCTTTGCATTATTAAGGTCAACCAACCCTGATGACATTAAAGGCGGTTGATCCTATGTTAATTGCTTGCTCCCCGTTTAAGATCTATCTATACCCCTTTTCAGAGAGGGAATGAAATGGGGAGTATCTTACCATGCTCCACTTGCCCTTGCGCAGAGGATCCGCAGTGGCCTTAAGCTGGCGGACGAGCAGCCCCTGGAGGCCCTCGTAGTAGATGCAGGCCGAGTCGTAGTTGCCCGTCAGAGCCATGTCCCGCGCTAATTTGGCATTCTCGCATATTTCTTCGATCGTAGTCTTGGCCATTACGGTCATTCCTACGCAAGTGGTTGTCTTTTGCTTGCCACCTCGCAGTAACTGGTGATCGGAACATCGAAACAGGTTGTCGTCATTGTGGCCAAAAACGAGAGACAGAGATTAGTTCCAATTAAAGCGTTCGAGTGCGTAAGTTTCTCCAAGTGTTAGTGGCAAGGGAACAATAGAACGGAAGCGACTTCGTCACTCGCTCGCCTTGCAGGTAAAAATGGAAAGTGAGCCTCAGAAACAATAAAAAAGGAGGAAAACCAGGCGACAAGTGCAAATAGTAGAAGATACCAGTGGCAACGACCCAAGTGCGCTGCTAATTATAAATTAAAAAGCACACAGCCGCCGAGTTGACACCAAATTTAAACGCAGCGCGCTCCCATTTTCAATTCCGCTTCCAAGGCGGGACGTGGGCCAAAATGCCGATTGGAAAATGTATTAAATTATTATGAGCCAAATAAGGCGACCGACCTTGTTGGCTTTGAATAATTCTTTCAACTCGAAACGTCGTATGCAAAAAACAAAAAAAAACAGACAACAACAAAATTAACGCTCGCATATACACATGCACGCACATAGAGCTCAGGTTTCAGCGGCACACACACAGACATTCGCGCACTTTGGGACAAATTAAGGCGATTTAAATAGATTTCAAGTTAATTGCAAGCCTTTGGAAACTGGGAGCTGCACTTTGCATTCGGCACTTCGCCACATTTTCGTTTCTTTTTTTATTTCCAGCTACGTGGGGGCGTCTGCAGCTGCAGGAACCACAACGCTGACGTCTCGCAGCCCCATCCACTAGTACAACAACTGCGCGACGGCGGGCGACTTACGGTTATGGACATTAGTGTACTATCTTTGTTACGCGGCGTTCCAAGCGCAAAATTAATGCGAAACTTATTTAGTTTTCAGTTAAAGGCGCTGCGGTAGCTAAAATAAACTGCTGCTGCCTGTGTTTGTAATACTAATGATGTGCGAGTGCTAGTGGTGAGCGGGTCATCAATATATCGGATGACTGTGCCCGGCCAATTGGCACCCTGTTGCGTTTTTAAACAGTCGTGCATCAGTCGGCGGCTATCGATAGTTTCCAGGGGTGCTGAAAACAAGGAAAGTCACCAAGATCGCAGAGTAAAGATGCAAATGGGGAATACACCTAATTTACTTACCGATATAACCGATATAAAATAACGGACTTTTAATTATTTTTGGATTTGTTGCTCTATGCTATTTCAGTATAGCACTGTAATTAAGTTATTTATTCTCTCACATTTATTATTAGCAATTATTTAAAAATAAACTTGGCAAACTTTTGTTTTAAATCCTTAGAATTGGTTAACTTTAAATAGTTTTATTTCTGACATAGAACGAAGAAAAGGTGTTTTTAAATATACAACTTATTCAAAGGTTTTTTAAGTAAAAAAATTTGGATTCGCTTTGCAAAAAATATATTAATGAATAAATTAGTGTAATCGAAATAATTTTGGTGCCAGCAAAAAGGTAAGAAGTTCAGAAAGACGGAAAAGGGGTCGAACAAGAGGGCATTCAGGTTTTATTCTATCCTTCTCCTTTTGGACTTGGGTGGGCCATGATTTTCGTGCTCTCGCCTGCGGTTTTCCTTTTCTCCTGCATCACCACGACTTCTTCCAGGACCGTCTCCAACCGGAGCCTCCCCCCAAGGCACTACCCTGTGCTCGATGGTGGACAGAATGGCGGTGCAGCCGGGCTTTATAACCAAAGGAAAGCCTCGAACAGGCGTACTCTTGTCGAGGTCCATCTCTTCCCGGTGTACCGAGAAGTCTGAGCGAATGATGCACAGACATACTTTGCTGCCCGAGTTAAGGTCGTTGTCCACGCCAAGGGTTACGGCATCGCAGACAAGATCCCGGGCAGATTCCTCGTCCAGATCCGCTGACCATCGCGAATCCAGCACGGCCATGGCCGGCATATTACCGGAGCCCAGGGACGTGAATGGCACACTGTTGGTGGTGCCATCGAACCGGGTACAAAATAGTTGTGAACCGTAATCCGGGTCCACGCCACCAATGATCACATTGGCTTTCATGTTCCCATTGAAGCGGAATAGCAGCTGCCTAACCAATTGGTTGGCACAGCACACTGGCATCGTCCGGAATCCAGTGTTCATGCGATGAAGTTCCAGTTGAGCCCTCGTCACATCCATCAAGGCAGCTGTGTCTTGTGCGACTCCGGCACCACCAGCACTTGTAAAAGTAAGCGAAATAAATAAAAGTCGAAAATATAAATTAAATAAATATAAGGCAAGCCGAAGTTTATATACCCTTGCAGTTGTTACAAATCTACAACATTTCGATTTCTATGCCTATATTACTAAAACAATGAAGCTACATATGTCGATTTTTCGCTGCAAACCATAATTCCATAATATTAAACGATTGCCAAATCCCGAAAAACAAAAAAAAAAATTAAAACAACAAAGTTATAATTTTTTTGAATTGTTTTTTCCGATTGTTCCTATGGGAGCTACATATATGATATAGTCGCGTGATCCGGCTCGTTCCGACTTATACTACCTGCAATAGATAGACAACTTTTGGGAAAGTTTCAAGCAAATAGCTTTAAAACTGAGAGACTATTTTGCATAGAAACGTACAGACGGACGGACAGACGGACATGACTAGATCGACTTCCCTGGTGATGCTGATCAAGGATATATATACTTTATAGGGTCGGAAATGTCTCCCTCACTGCGTTGCAAACTTTTGACTGAAATTATAATACAAGTATGCAAGGGTATAAAAATTAATTACATTTGTACAAAATATACATAAGAACCCTGCATGTTTCTAAGTATCACTGTATAGAATGATTAGTGTAATAGATCGGACTTATAAAAAAAAAAAAAAAAAAAAAAAAGAAAGGAAGCAAACTTCGGCAAGCTGGAAATGTCTCATTCACTGCGTTGCAAACTTTTGACTGAAATTATAATACCCTCTGCAAGGGTTAAAAACAATTTTTAACTTCAAAAATTAAAAAATGAATACCAAGAATACAAGCTAAGGAGAATTCTCTTCAAGAGGTTTCTAAACAAATTAACCTTTTTCTTTTACTTTTCAAAGCAATTGACCCGCTGGATTAGTTTGATTTATATTAGGGATTGAAACAAAATTATGCAGGGCTTTATAAAAAAAACGTTGATCTAGAATGTACCTACAAAATGTTGCTCTGCAGCTGATAAATTTTGCTGCTATTTTTCGAGGGTATTATGTTTCCGTTGGTGGCCCTGGAATCAGCGCCAAGAATCACGCCTCCGTCATAAGTGACGCCCACTATTGTGGTGCCAGTGTTGATATGGGTCGGCACCGAAATACCGTCTTCGAGGAGTCTTTCGTTTCTGTCAAAAGGAAATAAAAGAAATTTATTTAAAAATTTCTAAAATTGTTTTGCAACTTAAAAAAGAGTAAAAAACGCAATTTTTTCGACAATACCGATAAAAAAAGTTCCTTTTCTGTTCTATTTTAAATGTAAGTGCTCCAGGTTATTGCCCATTTCTGTGTTTTTTTTATTGCTTCAGAAATATATCTAAGCTTCTTGCTTGTCAAAAATAACATTTTTTTATAAACACTTCTTAGTTTTCGTGATTTACAATTGAACTGTAATTCGTTCCGCTTGGACTATGGTAGCAAATGATTTAGAATGTCCATACAGCAAGAAAAACAGGATGATAGTTATTGGTAATAATATCTTTAATTAGTTTTAATTAAAATTTCAACGCTACCTGCCTAAATATTAAATACATTCTGTCCTTAGCCCTATCAAGGTGATTGCTCCTTGAAAAAGAGGTGTAATATATAAGTTTAATATCTGTTCTACAAAGTTTAGTTTGCGATTTAGTATGATTTTACACCAAAAGGTGTCAATCTGTAGTATGGGAATTACACTCAGCCAAGTTAGTAGTAACATCTAGATCTAATGAGTCCGGAAATAATAGAAAAGAGTATGTTTTTATTGACAGAGTCAATAAACCATCACCGTTTTTGTGTTCGCTAGAGTTTAAATGTTCTCTTGGCTTTCTATCTATATAAATGTTAAACACCTATAATAATTTTACGGACAGAACTGCTTTATCTACTTGGCTTATGAACTTAGTCCCGAATATTCAAAGGGACACATTTATCTCTTCTAAACTAATATCGGATAGAATAAAACATTCATTAGTCCAGCCATCGTCACAAAATCAATTGGATTTATGGAGAATAAAGTTTTGTAAAATAATTTTTTGCTCCATTACTTATAACCATTACTAAAACTAGTTTGCCTTATACCAACATTTAACTCACCGCAAGCAATTGTCAAAGCTAAAGCCACTGGGACTGCACTGATATGGCGATCGAGCTGCATACTTCATGATCGTTGGGATTCCATTAAACATGATGCCGACCTTTTCTCTACTTGAAAATAAAGAATATATATTTTTATTGAAGACTTTGGGTTTATCGTATTGTAAAGGTTTTGTCGGAAATTACGGGTTACAATGTAATGAACTCAAATTCATGGCCTACTTGAATTTTATTAAGAAGGAAAAAATCGTGAGGAACTCATTCTACCAAGTATTGGTAAGTACATCTTACTACTACTGCCACTTTTTTAAAAGCATTGATTTTAATTTGCGATAAATTATTCTATTGTTCCTATGGCAGCTATGATATAATCGTCTGATTTGTATAAAAATAAAACTGTTAATATGAAGCTACAAAAAAATAAGAGATATACCGTTAATGTTTAAAACAAGAAAAACTTCGGGCGGAGCCGAAGTTGATATACCCTTGCAGAATATTCTGTAAATAATATTCTCCAAAATTATTCATATGATGCATTCTTAATACTAATAAAAATCCCAACTTCCAACTTAAAACACCAAAGTTAGGCAATTTCAATCGTTCAGTTATATGGCAGCATAGGATATAGTTTTCCGATCCCTATAAAATTGGTAGGTCGGATTGATTGGCCAAATATAAAACCCATAGAAAATCCCAACTTCCTAACTCTAAAAACACCAAAGTTATGCATTTCCTATCGTTATATGGGAGCTATAGGATATAGTCGGCCGATCCTTAGAAATTTGGTAGGTCGAATTGATTGGCCAAATAAAGAGCCATAGAAAATCCCAACTTCCTAACTTTACAAACAGCAGAGTTATGGCATTTCCTATCGTTCAGTTATATGGCAGCTATAGGATATAGTCGGCCGATCCCGGCCGTTCCGACTTATATACTGCGTGCAAAGGAAAGAAGGGTGTGTGCAAAGTTTCAATTGATAGCTTTAAAACTGAGAGACTAGTTCGCGTAGAAACAGACAGACGGACAGACGGACAGACGGACATGGCTATATCAACTCAGGAGGTGATCCTGATCAAGAATATATAACTTTATAGGGTCGGAGATGTCTCCTTCACTGCGTTGCACACTTTTGACCAAAATTATAATACCCTCTGCAAGGGTATAAAAAGGAAGTTTTATTTATTCAATTTATTTTTTGAAAATACATTTTTTAAAATGGCATCCGTCCTAAAGAACTTCCAAACAGTTTTTTTATAACATATTCAAAATGTTTGGTAAACTCAAAACAAAAGTTTTTGTTTCCAAAAGACCCATTGAAGTAAACTTGATTTTCCCATTAGAGTTATGGCAAAGACCAATATAAGAGATTATATTGGTCTTTGGATATGGAGTGTTTTTTGCAGTATAATGAGTAAATACCTATTTGCTGTGGGTTTGAATGTGTGTCTGAATACACTAGTACATTTAAACGATGAGGATTCGAAACCTGAGTAGTATTTGAGAGAACATTTAAAAGGTCGTTCTCCACTGTGCAGTTGCAAGTGCGCTCGAAGAGTTGAATTCAGGGAAAAGTCTTTGAGCAGTGGGAACAGTTAAACGGTCGTTCCCCTTGTGCCGCTTAAAAAGGTCTTGGGACAATGCTGGCATTTATGCCGATGTCCATCGCTCCTTACCAGATGTGTTCTCGTCCTTGACTCGCCAAATGTATTGATTATATCCTTTTGTATTGTTCGACATCTCACTTAGCAGACTCGATTATTTGCATTTCCTGTAAAATAAACAAGATTTTTTTAAATTTGATTAGCAAAAACAGAGCAAATGGCAATAATGTGAAAATGAATATTTTGCTAGAAACATTCGATAAAGAATTTCTCCTAATTCTCGGATTTTTTTCTTTAAAAGTATATTTAATAAAAGGAGATGGCAATAATAGTTTTAATTTAGAAACTAAAATTAATTGCTGAAGATTATGGAGTCAAAAGGATCTAGCTAGATTTATTGCTAAAAAATCCATGCTGGCTGCACAAATCCAATAAAGTCCGGCAACGCTGAACTATAGATAAGGCCCATACGGCAACTCATCGGTTATCGGTTCTTAACATTTCGGCTTAACGTGCTTAAACATATATTAAATTTAGACACCACGCAAGCGAAGGCGCCCGAAATGACAACGCCCACGCGTGCCACCCTGGAGAAGGCTCTGAAGAGCGATAAGAAGCTTCTGAAGGCCGCCACACAGATAGCCGAGGGCAGGTTTTAACCAGCATCCCTGACAGGCCGACTATTCTCACACAGATTCCTTTGTTTTCTTCAGATTTGTCATCCAAAGCGTACGACATATCCACCTTGGCCGAGGAGCTGGGCTTCGCTCTCTCCTCGCCTGACATGGAGGAGCGAGTGGCCGGAACCAATCTGCTGTCCGCCGTTCTGGTCGCCCTTCCACAGGATCTGCTCCAGGAGCGGCAGTTGGAGTTCCTCAGCACCTTCTACATGGACCGGCTTCGGGACCACCACAACGTGATGCCGGCTATCATCGACGGTATCGATGCTCTCGTCCACATGAAGGCTTTGCCGCCCGCCCAGGTTCCCCAAATCCTGCAGTCATTTTTCGAGCACACCACCTGCCAGTCACAGACGCGTGGCGACCGCACCAAGCTGTTCAACATCTTCCAGTACCTGACGATCAACTTTAAAACGGGTGAGGACTTAGTGTCTCCTTAATAGCAAGGAGAATTGAATTTAACAATGGCTTTTATCGGCACTTCCTTCTTTTGTTCTAATACGCAGCACTAAACTGACCGATTTTTTCTAAGCAAAATGTGCCACTTTCACAAATTAAAGTGCAACAAAGTACAACCATTTGTTCAAATCAAATTTAATTTAAACTTTAGAAGACACCCATGTCTACAATTTTTCGATTTTGCATAGACATCATTTTTTATACCCTTGCAGAGGGTATTATAATTTTGGTCAAAAGTGTGCAACGCAGTGAAGGAGACATCTCCGACCCTATAAAGTATATATATTCTTGATCAGGATCACCTCCTGAGTTGATATAAGCATGTCCGTCTGTCCGTCTGTCTGTTTCTACGCGAACTAGTCTCTCAGTTTTAAAGATATCGAATTGAAACTTGCACACACCCTCCCTTTGCACGCAGTATATAAGTCGGAACGGCCGGATCGGTCGACTATACCTATAGCGCCATAAACTGAACGATAGGAAATGCCATAACTCTGGTGTTTGTAAAGTTAGGAAGTTGGGATTTTCTATGGCTTTTTTTTGGCCAATCAATTCGACCTACCAAATTTCATAAGGATCGGCCGACTATATCCTATAGCTCCATATAACGATAGGAAATACCATAACTTTGGTGTTTTTAAAGTTAGGAATTTGGTATTTTCTATGAATTTTATATTTGGCCAATCAATCCAACCTACCAAATTTTATAGGGATCGGCCGACTATATCCTATAGCTGCCATATAACTGAACGATTGAAAATGCCATAACTTTGGTGTTTTTAAATTTAGGAAGTTGGGATTTTTATGAGTATTTAGAATGCATTATATGAATAATTTTGGAGAATATTATTTACAGAATATTCTGCAAGGGTATATCAACTTCGGCTCCGCCCGAAGTTAGCTTTCCTTTCTTGTTTTGTATTAACAACTTGTTTTTATTCTTACCTGAATTAATTTACCTGATATAAACTTTTGATGACATAGGTCAATAATATTATAATCAAACCTTTTTACGCTCATGTTCTTATCTTAAATATCTAGCTTAAAAAGTATTAAAATAGACACCCCAAAACTGATAATTTTTAGACTCGCCTATTTTTTATGAAAAAGTATATATAATATACGTCATATTTAATGATTTAATTTTTCCGGCCACTAACAAATTTTATATGTTTTTGTTTCATTAAAATATAATTAGTAAATACTATATGGTCTATCGCACGTTATGACTAAATTGTTCAACTAGACAGAAAAAATAAGAAATTGTAAACTTAAATTTAACCACATTTCTCTTGCTTACAGAGCTCCAGACGATGGCCGGAGATTTTGTCTACGGCCTGATCAACTCTATTGATGGCGAGCGTGATCCCCGCAACCTTGACATCATATTCACCTTCATGCCCGAATACCTATCCACGTATCCGCTGCTTCATTTGGCCGAAGAGATGTTCGAAATCTTCGCTTGTTACTTCCCAATCGATTTTAATCCCAGCAAGCAGGATCCGGCGGCCATAACCCGAGATGAGTTGGCGGCAAAGTTGACCAACTGCCTGGTGGCCAACAACGAATTCGCGGAAGGCACAGTGGTGCTGGCCATAGAAAAGCTGGAAAGCGAGCTGCTGGTAGCCAAACTGGACTCCATAGAACTGCTGGCAAGAAAAATGTAGATTTTAAATCTCCTACACTCACTAACAATTCTTTCTCTTTCAGCATCAAGCTGCCTTGAAGTTCCCACCCTCTGTTTTAGAGCCTCACTTTGATCAGATCTGGCAAGCTCTGAAGACAGAGACATTTCCCGGCAACGACAACGAAGAGATCCTTAAGGCCTCTCTTAAGGCCTTGTCTGCACTTCTGGAGCGAGCTTCCCACTTACCCGATATAAGCCACAGCTACCAAAGCTCTATCCTGGGGGTAATCCTGCCTCATCTCAGCGATGTTAATCAACGCCTGTTTCATCCTGCCACGGGCATTGCCTTGGTTTGTGTAGCTGGAGATGCACCCTATGCAGCGGACAAGATCCTCAACAGCTTTTTGCTAAAGCTGCAGGCCACGGATGTTGGGCCCGACCAGCGGATCAAGATCTACCACATAGTTAGCCAGGTGTATAAGCTGTCCGCATTACGTGATTCTCTGCAGAAACTGGACACAACGATACGAGAATCCCTGCAGGACGATGTTATTGCCTCTTTGCGACTTATTGAACAAGATGGTTTCGATGCCAAACAGGAGGATTTGGAATTGCAAAAGGCCTCCCTTTCTGTCCTCAATGAAAGTGCTCCGGTTCTCAGCGAGAAACAGCGTGCATTAGTCTACAAAGCGCTGGTTCAGCTAATTAGCCATCCGTCCATTGATCTTGATTTTACTGTACTTACAGTCAGTCTGGGAGCCTTGCAACCGGTGGAACTGCAGTCTAATTTTATCGACGTCTGCGTGCGCAACTTCGAAATCTTCTCCAACTTTGTAAAGCGTAAGATTTACGACAATTTGTTGCCCCTTCTGCCTCAGATGGCGTTTACTCAACGCATTTTGGATTTAATAATGACACAATCGTTCAAGGACACTACCGCGGAGCCCGTTCGCCTGCTAGCCCTAGAGGCGTTGAACAAACTGCTCCTCCTGGAGGATCAGCGCTTCATAGTAGATTTGCAACAGGAGTCCAATCTACTGCACAAGCTCATTGAGCTGGGTCAGCACACGGAAGGCCTTTCACTGCAATCGCTGGAGCAGATTGCAGGTGCATTGAGTCGTATCACGCAACAACTCCCCATCTCCGAGCAAAGCGCAATTGTTAGCGAGTACCTTCCTGGACTCAACCTGAATGTGTCTGCTGATTTGTACATTACTAAGGGTCTGCTCGGTTACCTGCATAAAGATATCTCTCTGGATGACCACTTTGACCGATTGCTGACCGATTTAACACAGCTCTCCCTAAGCACGGACAATGAACAGCTGCGTGTGATTGCCCACCACTTGCTCTGCAGCATGGTTAACAAGATGGAAAGCAATCCAGCCAACTTAGGGAAGGTGAAAAAGATCACGCAACAGCTCAAGATTGCCATCAAGAAAGGAGACGTGCGGGCGGTGGAGATCCTTGCCTGGGTGGGGAAGGGCCTGGTAGTCGCGGGATTTGATGAGGCTGCCGATATCGTTGGTGATGTAATTACTATTTTTATAATGCACTTGGTGTGAATCACTTTAATTTTATTTAAATTTCCATTCTCTTTCAGCTCTCTGATCTTCTCAAGCATCCCAGTTTGAGCACTGCCGCTGCCTTGGGATTCGACATCATTGCTGCTGAGTACCCAGAACTGGATTTGCCCGTGGTTAAGTTTTTGTATAAGCAGAAGCTTTTCCATACAATCATGGGAAAGATGGGCAGCAAGCTGGCCGACTACTGCGTGCATCACCTGAAGGCTTTCGTCTACGTATTGAAGGCTACGCCGCAGGCGGTGATCAAGCTAAACATCGAGCAGTTGGGTCCGCTGCTCTTCAAGAGTTTGGAGGAGCACAACGAGGCGCAGTCGCTGTGCATTGCACTGGGCATTTGTGAAAAGTTTGTAGGGCAGCAGGACGCATACTTCCAGGGGCACTTGGCCCACCTCATCCCCAGCTGCCTGGAGCTTTCGAAATACAAGGCCCAGCACACAATGGTAAGTGCTTTTTCAGGCTTATAGGCTGTTCTTGACCTATTAAGTTAAAAACCCATCCTACATTTTTTTCTTACAGCAAGTTCGCATAGCGGCGCTGCAGTTGCTCTACGACATTACCAAGTATCCCACCTTCGTCCTGTTGCCCCACAAAGTGGATGTTACGCTGGCCCTGGCCGCTGCCTTGGATGATCCCAAGCGATTGGTGCGAAACACGGCGGTCAAGGCCAGGAATGCCTGGTACCTGGTTGGTGCGGCTAGTGGGAATTAGCCAAGGAACAATAGCATTCTTGTTAATACTTTAAAGCCAATAAGCGAACGCACATATTTTAGGATTTATATTCATATTTTGTTGTTGTTTTTATTAAGGTTCAAGAATCTTGGAGGCGGATTGCAATTTCAGGCAAATTAGGCTTTAAGATATTAGGGTGATAAACGTAAATTATATTCGTTTTATATTGTTTTATACAGCCTTATTATATAATATTCATTCACTGTACTTGAGAAGTGAAAGTATTCGTGCAAATGTATGTTACATTGTGAAGGATTTATTTCCAGCCTGCCCGTAATAATATGGAGGATCTTCAAAGCTAGATTTATAGAAGATCGATTTTGATCCAAATCCGACAACCACTTTATTTTGCTTTAATGTTTTTTTCACGATGTACGTCCTTTTGGCCTGTATATGTTTAACAGGGCAAGTCCGTAGAAATTTTGACTCACATTTATAGATTTCATTGTTATTACATGGAACTGGCATTAGGTTCTTTTTGGTATCAACCCATACAGAATCTGAAGCCTATGATTAGTAGGGATGTTCGCACTGGGAACGTGCCATTAGAGCGCACTTCTGAGCCCGCTGGACTACCTCAGGACACCGACGCCTCCTCATAAAGCGGCAGTCTTGGAAGAAGCCTTCGTTCCTGGGAAAGCCATGCGTGAAGTCTTGGAACGTCAGCAGACCCAGGCCCCAGATCTTTCCGCCACGAAACTCACCCTCGTACTTCATGCCATCAGCGCGCCAGAAAATCCCGTTACCATGAAACCATCCCTGATGGAATTCGCCTTCGTATCTGGCTTGGAGAATGAGTAAATTGAATGTCACATTTGATAATTTTTCACACGGATGCAAACCAACTTTTATGTAATTCAAAAAGAAAAAACCGACGAATTTTTGTTTTCCCTTCCTTACTATATAGTGCTCAGTGTATTACTTTTGGCAATATTTAAAGAAGGATATTACTCTACGGATTTTCGAAGACCGATAAAAAACAGAAAATATATTTTTCTGAAGGTTTGCATCCTAGATTTGATCGGAACTGACTTTGCACCATCCGCGAACCAGAGGCATCCCACTCCTTGGCTGAGACCCTCCTGAAACTGGCCATCGTAGCGGGTGCCATCGGCGAACTGCAGATGCCCGACGCCGTGCTTCTGTCCGCGCTGGTTCCACTCGCCGATGTAGCGACTCGCATCCTCGTATCGCCATCCTCCCACTTTCACCGCCCCTGCGCTATACTGGCTCTGGCCCTGTTGGTGGTGTCCATGCTGCTGTTGGTGTTGGTGCTGCTGCTGATGTTGGTTCTCGATCCGTGCCGTGGTTACGCCCACGCTGCTCACTGGGATGTAAATGGCTCGAAGTTTACCTTATGCATCCTTTCGTCCTAGGCTTACTTACTGTCATCGTCGTAGTCGTCCATGGCCATTTCTCCGTTCACCGCCGGCGACGCGCTTCAAACTGCTACTGAGCTTGTCTGTTCTGAACCAGAAACCCTCACTTTGTGTGGCTTCCAAAGAGGCGACGTCCCTGGGGTAAATCTAATTAGCATATTGCCCTTTTGCACAGTGGGGTAGGGTTTTAAAATTAATTGACACCAAAATTGGTGAGTTATAACTATTTCTTAATAGCACATTGCATTCCGTAATCGAAAAGTTTGCATAACAATATTTGTATATATTATAATGTACTGATTTTTCTGCAAACTGTTGTCCCACTGTCCCTTGACGACCAACTGTTGCTGAGACCAAGGCTGGCATCGATTGAAGCGATTGAACACCCATATATGTACAGCTGCTAAGATTTAATTCTTGTACAATTTATTGTTATTTCAATTTAAAGCAGAATATGTGGATGCAGACTTTTTCGTGAGATTACAGATGTCCGAAATGATTATACTGTTATATGAAGCTCTAAAACTTAATGGCTTCCTCGTCGCGTCGGTTGAAGAACATTGAAACGGAATTGTACACAAAGTTTATGTCTGAAGAATTAACCTATATATAGTCGTATTTGTGTATATTAGATGGACTCGAACCAAGTCTAGGCGAGCACAGCTGAAGTGGCCATCTCACTGACGCCGCAGGTGTTGTCGCCGCGGTAAACGCGATAATAGCCCTGCTCTCCCCAGCGCGGACCCCACGAGTTCTTCACGATCCAGTAGGGCAGGGTCTTGTGGAAGTTGGGGTAATCGGAGACGCCATAGCCCACAACCAGCACACCGTGGTCGAGGTTACTCTTGGAGCAAAGGGCCTTCCAGGGATGTGAGACGCCGCCGCGATAGAACTGCATAGCGTTGGCATTGATGCCTAGAGAGATCAATCGGTTAGAGTGGATTTTTTGGGGTTATATTTATCATTGCCTTACCAATCGAGATAGGTCCATTGGTGAGCAGCCACTCCTGCATGGCAGTCTCGTTGCCCTTGGGCAGATCCACAAACCCGGACACCTGAACGTGGGACAATGTCTTGTTGAAGTGGCACTGGTTCTTCTTGCCCTTGTAGGGGTACTCGGCCTCGTACTCCAAGCCGCCGATGTCCTTGATGGCTCTGTGGGAGGAATGAAAATTAAATGGTGAACTGACATACATCTCTCTTTCCTCGCAACTCACTTGTAAGCATTGTCCATGAGGCCACCGTTGCAGGCACTGTCCGTGGTATCACAGTCGAGCAGCTCCTGCTCAGAGAACTCCTTCAAATCGCCGTTTTTCACGGCGTACAGGCCTTCGATGTTGCCCGTCACGCTGAAGGCCCAACATGAGCCACATGATCCCTGGTTCTTCACCTGGGTGACGGCATTCTTGTGCCTCCAGTCGAACTCTTTGGGCAGTTCACCGGAGTAGGCCGGCACCACAGCCGCAGATCCGCCAGTGGCCTTTGCCTCATCACGCTGCCACAGGCCCGTGCGTTCCTTGTACTCCGTGCTGGTCATGTCCGCAAACTCCGTGATGCCGTACTTTGCGCTGCCCATTTCGTTGGCGTTCAGTTCCCCGATGGTCTTCATGTTCTGGCGGAAGATGCGCAGGCGCATCTGGCGTTCGGCGGTGCTCACGTAGCGGCGGCCAAATCTTACCTGAAACTTGTGGAAAAGGTGCTCCACCTTGTCCAGAGCCCGGTGGCTGTGCTTCTTGTGCGTCTTCTTCTCGGCCCACTCCACGGATCGGCTGTGACGGGCCTGCACCACTGGCTGGTTGCGGCACTTGAAGGTGATTTCGTTATTGGACAACCAGGGTTGCGACCAGATCTCTACAATGCAGCGATGCTGCGAGTTCGATCCATCGATTAAGTCCGCGTCAATGCGGGTCAAGGTGCCCGACACTACCCGTCGAGAAGCTGAGTAAACTTTTACTACTCTGAAAGAGAACGAACTGTTTAGTCAATTGTACTTACGTAGTCCCTATATCCTACGTTCTTCTTTCTTAAAAATCCAAATTCAATATGTACCACGTTTATATTCAGAAGATTTTTAGAATTTAAGTAACATTTTGAAGAACTAAAATGCCATTTTTAATATTTTTATGGTTTCTTACTTGTAATGTGGACCCTTTGTGGACCCTGCAGTAAGTTTGTTAAGGGACTGTTCCAGTTGCGCCTTTGCCGCCTCCTCATCGTAAGGTTTATGGTCGCCAACGAGGATGTCGTTTGCGCTGCGTCTGCTGCGATGGACCTGCAAGTAAATATATATATTGTTGTGGGTTAAAGACCTCTTGACATTTCTAATCCTCTCTACGTTACCCCATCAACAAAGATGGCTTGTAATAAATTTAAAACTTGTTAATTTAGATATCGTTTATTGTTAAATTTGTAATTCGAAAATATTTGGCGAAAGAGTGGAGTTTTTCAAAATAAATTGTTTTACACAAGTTAAACTAAGTTTCGTCCGTTCGATTTTTTAACTATTTAAGCAACCAATTATGGATAAAATATTTTTTAAATTGCCGTTGTCCGTCCAGGTAGAGTATCCGACTTCGATGATGTTCCAGTGGGTAGACAAAAATTTAGATAGATTGTTTCTGCGGAAGAGCCCACCTCGTTACTTTTTGAGCTCCCTAGACGCGAACAGTAAATCATACTAAGAAAAGGAACTAACTAACTCAAGGGTATGACACACGCCAAAGCACGTAACCAGATCGGAGAACAGGAGTTACATATCAATAATTAGAGGCCGCATTCAAAGGGCAGGATATAGTCGTCGAGCATGCGCACACGGCGGAGCCTTCCGTGGGAGTCGACGCCCACCTCGTCGCCAGTGGCTGGCACCTGGTGCTCGACCTTATGATCCTCATCATCCTCTCTCCGCTCCACCTGGTCACGTTGCACCACCAACATGCCAGCTGCTATAGCAGCCTCCTGGCGCAGCCAACCGGACATGATCCAAACACGGCGAATGCAGGTAGACAGCGCAAACTGCTTCATCGTGAAAAGATTCTCTAGTCGTAAAGATTTAGTAAGATTTTTTAAAGACAATGACGATTACCTTTTTACGCACCTTAAAAAAATATAGAAAAAGTATTTGGTATAACGACTTCAGTTAGAGTTTACCGAGTGATTTCAAGTGAAATTTGGACTGGGACCCGAACGGAATTGACACCCTTTGGTCCAGTCCTACTTGGACTTCGATTTTTAAAATATTTTGGGACTTAGAAACAAAATCTATTAGAGAACATCTTTACGAGGAAGCCGAACTCTTGGTTTCTACAAATAACTTTTCTTATAAATAATCTGCATTCTGTATTTTACACTTTTCTGACAATAAGGTGTTTTTAGTTTTTATACCCGCGCAGAGAGTATTATAATTTTAGTCATATCGTATAAGGTATAATATAGTCTATACAGTTTACGAGGTCAGTTATAAAGCAAGGAACTTTAAATTTTTGCAATCGTTTTTTATATGTGTGTGCAGATTGGGCTTTGATCAGAATATCATAAATCTGCCTACGAACGAAGGAGAACCATTTTTCCGTCCGTCCGTCAGTTTCTACGCAAACTAGTCCCTCAGTTTTAAAGCTATCTGCTTGAAACTTTCCCAAAAGTTGTCTTTCTATTGCAGGTAGTATAAGTCGGAACGAGCCGGATCGGGCGACTATATCATATAGCTCCCATAGGAACAATTGGGAAAAATTAGAACTTTGTTGTTTTTAATTTTTTTGTATTGTTCTTTAAGATTTGTAATAACTGCAGGGTATATAAACATCAGCTTGCCGAAGTTTGCTTCCTTTCTTGTTGAAGTACAATTTCGCTGTCTTTTGCCTAATATAATGGTTGTCAGTTCTATCAAAAGTTCTTTTGCTGTCAGATGTAAATATATTCGCGCAGTGCTGACGGCATGCCGAAGTTAGATTTCGTTTCTTTTCCTTTCCTTTCAAACAAATTATTGTTATTAAATTTAGCTTAAGGAAAACCCTTAATTACTTGCTTGTAAACTGATGAAAAAGTAGAGAACTGCCAAATTTCTGTAGTTTCCCTAACAAAAGCTTTCTCTACACCAAGGCAAAAGTCAAACCAAATCAGGTCGTTGTATGCTGTCTGAGAGTTTGTTAATCTTGTACTAATTACGCAACACGGAAACACTTATCCATTACAAACAGATGCGCAGCTGTCACCGCATCTGAACTCCGACCCTAAAAAGAGTGGAGATGTGATGGAAATTCTGCGGGATTGGCACATAAATTATATACGAATGCAAATGAAACAAGGACATGTCTGAATTTACATTACCGAAATTGACAGAACGACACATACGTACTAGTACACGTGGCTGGAAGAGTTGCGGCAAGAAAACATGAAGGCCCAAAAGGCATCCCCTCACCGACTGTGGAATAGGACAACAATAATACCGACAGACACATGCGGCCCATAAACCATTCAATGCCGAACACAAAACCAATTAAACCAAACATTTTGGCTGGATATTCGTTTGCCGGCTGGCATCGATGATGGTGATATGTTGATGCCGTTGATGGGAGTCGGTTTCTGAGGATCCGGAACCGAGGACAGCCAGGAGCCACAGCCACAGCCAAGAGCCAAATGTCTGCTCCTGCTGACGCAGCCTGGCAACTGACATGGCACATGCGAGTGGGGACTGCAGGTGGAGTCACACTCAAAACATTTTACGACCCACAAAGGCTCGAAAAAGCACATCAAATTGGGAAAAGCGTAGGAAATATTTTGCACAACTTCTATTAGCTTTTGAAGTGGTGGATTATAAATCAATACACATTAATGTTCCTAAGGTTCAGTTTTACTTTTGAATACTACTCTTATTTTTTAAGGAGGTAGGTAAAGGAGACTTAAATAAATAATTGTGATAGTAAACTTGTATATTAAAATTGTTACTCCAAATATTTGTGTTGAAGGTAAAGGAAAATTTTTGCTTCAACAGCTACGTTTATTAAATTTATGAATTAACCTTAGAAATTATCTTTATTGTTATATAGTTATATTTCTAAAAGACTTGTTTATGTGTCGAAAGTAATTTAAAAGGTTAAAAAGTAAAGACAAATCAAAAATTTGCATATAACTTGCGCCTACCCAAATGTAATTAAAACAAGAGAGTTTTACTTTTGTATGGCTTTTCACAAAATCCATTTTTGCTTCTATTTGTGAATTTTAATCACACTGTGGGATAGGTGTGCAGATTTTAATACTTTTTTTACTAGACATTTAACTAAATAAACCATTTTCACCATATATATAAAAACAGTTTATTTACGATAAAAGATTTGTTTGGCATACCACTGCGATTAAAAAAGGGGCAAAGATTGCTGTCTTAAATAAGGCTGTCAATAAACAGTTATAAGACTGTGGGTGCCAGCTTCAGAAATTCTGAATATTAAGTTTAATATGCAGTAAGACCATTTTTCGAGTGCAGGTCATCTAGCTGCGACAACAATACCGAATGGAATGTAATGGCTACGACGTGTGTATAATTAAAAATACAGGAACACAAAAAGAAAGAGCAGCCGAGCCGTGTTGTCGATGTGAGTCCCAGGCCATCCTTTTCGATGTGTGGTGCAGCCTGTGTCCGAACATGAATTCATTAAACTGTCCACCCGCCACTCCCTTTCCAGCCTCAATCCGGCCCATCCCTTCGCAGCCCTTTCAATACCCCAACACCCGACCGGGAGCTGTTAATTCAAATGTGTATTTCAATAAGAATTATATCGTAAATGATGTTTCAACGACCCTGGGGGCGCAGTGGGTGGCTTTTCTGGGTGGGAGGAGTGTGCAATGGTCCGTGAAATCCATTTGGATACATTGACAGTCAAGTGCTGAACTCGACTCTATACTTTCTGACAGTTGGCGTAAATCAGCATTGCAACTGAATGGTTCTCATTTTCAAAGCACTTAATTAATTTATTCTGCGATGATTTTTTTGAGAGCTCATTAGGCAGATCATATGGGTTGGAAATAATATTGGAAAAGAGATTTCCGATTGTTGAACATGTCGAACACAGACTGAATCGAATTATAACCTCTGAAATGTAATTTATTCTTTCATCAGTTATGAAGTAGGATAAAGCTCGGTAATTAATAGATTTATTAATAAAAAGTGAAGGGGTTCTTACATCATTGATTTTTATATCCTTGCAGAGGGTACCGAAAATTTCAATCACATATTGATATGGGGTCAAAAAGACGTCTTCGGTCCGATAAAATATATAAACTTAAAATTGTTTTTGACTATTGTTCAGTTAGTGAACAATTTTATTTTCAATTGTGAAGTAAACTTCACTACGCCATTTTTTAAACATTCATTAAATAAGTGACCAAAATTATTATAAATACATTTGGAATTTCACATTAGGTGGGATGGCATTCTCGATTGAATTTAACTCACTTAAATATTTATAAAAAGGAGCAGTAATACATTATTTGTAAAACTGTGGTATTATTATTTGATCAAAAATGAAACCAATCATTGGTGGGAAACCCGAGTTTTTCAATTGTTTGCTTTCATGGTGAATGTAAGCGGTTGAAATAGAAAAGGTAATTTCTAAAGAAGCACCCCACCATTAAAATTGCAGATTCTGTCTTTGATTATTTAACCCCGTTGCTCTCTGAGTTAGTCGGGTGGAAAGTACACTCCTCCGGTGACAAATCGCCTTTGACCCACTGTGCGAGGCACCACAGAGTCAACCGCTGTAAAAAGTAGAGCACGAGGATAATGAGAACACTTGCCTCGCACTCTGTGTGTTTCTGCTTCTGTCGACACCGTGGGCATTACACGGCGAGCAGGAGGGCAATCCCACACCCCCACCCACTTAACCTCTCATATATAGCGGCACTTGGGATCCCCCCTCAAGACATATAGACAGGCCCAGATGGCCCTTCCCCAGGTGCTACGTACACGGCTAAGATACGGCCGGGTTAAACAGATTGCGGCCGTAATTTGAGAGCGGAAACTCATTTGATTATTAAGGTGAAATAAGTGTTTTGCGGGGTGTTACAACGAGGAATCCTGACGAACCCTCCCTATCCTCATCATCCGCAGCAGGTGAAAAGGCAAGCTTAAATAAATTCAATTAAATAACATTTTCCTTTTTTATTGTTCGCATTAAGGTGAGTATGTATTATATAAAGAGTGTTTATGTGTAAAAGACACAGACAGTGGAGGATGATGATTGGGGTGTGTGTGTTGGGATGATAATAAGTATATTCATGATGATGATGATGTTGGTATAGTAGTAGCCTCCACCTCTGGGTTCTTTTGCTCCTGAACGGTCTCCTCCTGCCGCTGCTCCTGGCTCTTTTCGAAACTATACGCACCCACCGATAGGAAATCGTCGAGCCAACGCTTCTCATTATCGTTCAGCTCTGTGGCGACTGTGGTGGACGTTAGGCCCTCCTCTTCGGGCTGCCTCACCACCTCCACCTCTTCCGCCCTTTTTTCCGCCTCATCAATGCTAATTGCCGGGGCGGTCTCATTAGTGGCTTCAGGTCGACTTAGCTTGGTGACTGTTATGGAAGCAAACATGGCAACAGGAGCTGCGGATTCAGCAGGAGAAGCCTCCGCAGCAGGAGCCGCAGGAGCGGACTTAGTCAGGCTGACCTTGCGTTTCATAGGGCCCAGGTTAGTAATAATCTGGGACTCAAGATTGGCCATCTCTGCGTCGCTCAGCTCGTTCCTTTGACCGCCATTGAAGATGCTATTACTCACGTATTTCTCGTTAAGCAGCCGTGCTTTCTCCGCCGGATCTCCCGTCACCGAGTTTTCCGCCGAATCAGTGCAATTTGAGTTGACCAGCTCGCGATGTTTGTCACCCCATTGTGTGCGCAGCCATGGCTTCTCCAGGATGACCAGGCGGCAGATGGTCTCCGCCTCAGCCGGTTGCTTCGCCTTCGTGTCAATCGCATTCAGAAGGATCTCGTAGCGCACTCCGGCGGTGATCTCCCGAAAGGCATCGATTACATTGATGAAGTTCATCGACAGGGGCAGGAAGGTCATGGCTATGTTCTGAACCCCAATCAGGTTCGGTGACAGATACTCCCGCTCACCGGGATTCAAGACATGGACCAGCTTGATCGGCGGCTCAGTCACCGCCTGATCCGTAGTCGTTTCTGCAGTTTCCGTGCTCTATTTGTTCGGATTTCGGGGTATTTTACGGATTGGGTCGTTTGAGGATTGGTGTATTGTGGGGAAAGACAAAACAGAAAGCAAAACACATATGAGGATACACACAAAGAGATTTTGGTCGGAATTGTGGCAGTCATGGGCGATCCAGATACCGGGCTGTGTAAGCAGTGATTGTTAAAAAATGATTGTTGTTTGAATGGATCAAGCCAAGCCGTGTTGCTATTGTGTGAATGTGGGATACAGTGCAACCAACACTTTAAGTCACTTGACCCACATGGTTAATCCCACCAATAACATTTGCCGGTGTTATTATTTCATGTTTTCCGGATTGTGGTTCGAATTGATAACAGTCACACACAATTAGTTAGTACAAATGATGAATACACAAACTTTTTTGTAAGTGTGTTAAATACTTTTAAGTTGACATATATTCGAATTTTAAATGCACACCACATGGATAGAGTCCATATAAAATGTATAATAAATGTATTATAATAATAACATTTATATAACAAAGTCTAATTTTTTAATTTAAATAGTATTATAACGATAAAACTAATTTGTTTGTTAAAGACTGTTGATAAAGTGTTGATTTCATCACTGTCGACTATAGTGAATAACAATTACAATTAGCTTGTTAATAATCATGCCTGTTAATGTCAACAAAAGCTTATGTTTAACTTACATACATATATAGTAAATTGGGTAAATATTAAATATAATAATAATAAATGGTGAAGCATGAACCGGTGTAAGCAATCCCATAGGAAAGCGTGTGGGCAAATCCCTTTAATTTAAAGTTCAGGGGGATTAAAGGTCAATTATAAATGAATGCATTGCAAGGCATAGTGTCCGCCTCCTAAAGGCTCAGTTATCCCATATACCAGCCCCTTAATTCACCTGCTCGACCCACTGGTTCTAAAGCCTAATGAACTCCGCATAATTGCAACTGCAATTGCGGTCAAACTGCGGCAACGGATCGGGACATCAGATGACCAATCAAGTCAATCACTGGCCAACGCTTGACTGGGCTTTTCAGGCCACAAAAACTAATTAACCGCCGTAACGAAACTGAAATGAAACGATGCAAACCACACTGGACCGGTTTGTGCAGCATTGCAGCAAATCCATCGATAAATGATGAGACACAATTGCAAAAAGCCGATGACAGACAGTCACTGGGACAGAGAGATGGATCGACAGACGACCGCAGACGGATTTTGCTGAATAATTTAAAAAATCGAAATCACAAAAAGGCAGCCAACTAGCATTGAATTCATCCAATGTTGCTTCTGGTGGGGCACTTGAAGAAATCAAGTAATTCGTTCTTTCAAATGTAAGAAATTCATTAATATCCCATATGACCTATTATTAAAACCATTGACATTATCACTAAACCATAGAATTTATATCTAATTATTAAAAAAGGAATTTATCTATTTAATTAGTTAGGTGTTTAGAATTACGATGACAATGCAATTCTCCACAAAGGCTGTTCTGAAACTCCATATTTTCCAGAGTGTATTACTGCTATTGCTGCTGATGCATTGCAGTTGACAGCAATAGACGACGAGCGTAGAAGGGGATAGGGTCAGCGGGTAGTTTGGGAGAATGGAATACTTGGCGTCTTGTTGACGTTTTGGTCGTTCATCCTCATTGCCGCTGACGTCGTGACAAAAAGCCGAAAAATGCATAAAAACTTTTGACAGCGGTTGCGTCACTGCAGGCGACGTTGATGCCTGCCTGATGCTCAAGCTGATTATGTTGAGTGGGCGGTTCGAGGGTTTGGGGGAACGATGGAACGCTGGAGCTGCCGGAGCTTGTTTTTCAATTAAACTTTATGGCATTTTAAACAACATCGCAAGCCATACCAAAACACGATGATGGGTTTTTAAGTTCTCCGCAACGAGCACTTGGCAAGTTCAGCTCTAGTTGTTGTCCTGGCAACTCCTCGGCAAAAGAGCAACCAATTTATGCAATACTGAGTTGGTCGTAAGCCTGTTGCCATCTTTTAATACACTCGTCTGCACTGAGCGCATCATGGGATTATTGGTAATTAATACTGCCACTAGAAATTTTGAGTAGTTTAGTAATAACAAGGTCTTTAAAGAACATACAAATTCAAACTGGTTATCGATAATAATTTTGCTTTGCTTGTGGTAATTAAGAACGAAATTCGGTTTGATATCTAGGGAACGATCTTAAAAATAAATATTGTGCTCTAAGGCCTTTTTTAAGTTACCAATGGCTCATAAATTCGGGAGTTGTAATTTAATTCCTCATAAATACAAATTCTCTAAAATTCCGTAGCAACACCTGGATATACAGAGTTCGTTAAACCATTGTTCTGTTTCAGAGTTTGGCAGCAAGATATTTTAAATGAAAATAAATAGATGTTTTAATTTAAAATTTACGATGTTGCACTTTTAAGGCCACTAAATGTAAAAAAAAGGCTTTACTTATTACAAAATAAACACTATTTTCAATTCATTTAAATTGTGCAAAGTAGCTGAAAAGGCTTTTAATTTAACTCCCACCTTAGCTGCATATGTACATAATGTGTGTATTTTAGCGTGCGAGTTTTTCCTCACGCTTTCCATCAATCAGCCGATTCCCTGATCTGTGCAAACACAACGCGCCAACACCATAAGCTCCTGTTGCAGTCAGTGGCTTACTGAACTCGTGTGTAAACACAAAATTTGCCAGTGTAAACGGTTCCAGGGAAATATTAAAAGCAAAGCTTTCGAAAAGAGTTGGGTGTTGCGCATTAAGCCGTGCTCTGATGGCAGTGTTGAAAAACTTTAATTGAATCATCGCAAACATCAACGAGCAAACGTTACGTCGCAGTAGCAGCGCAGTCGCTGCAAATTGGCAATTTGGTTTGTGTTGTTTTTAATTAAAGTTTAATTAAAGCGATTGGCCCGCTCAGTGTGCAAATAAATGCAACGCCAACATCATCATCGCGGTGGGATTCTGTCATTGGTGACTTAATTTTTTCCACGCAGCCCATTAACATTTTGAAATCCACTTACGCACGACCGGCTCTGTGAATCCCAAGCTGCCATCCTCAACCCACCTATGGGTCGAGAAACCGGTACAGTATTTAAAACTGTGCTGAATCCAAAACCGAGTCGGAATCTGAGTAACTGTGTTGTGCAACACCCTTGTGTCCAAGGTGAAGATGCCGCACTTTTGGGCTTTGATGAGGTGCACACGTTTCGGGCGTGTTTTAGCGTTAATAAAGAGATTAACCTTGGCAGGGGGCTTGGCTTTCTTTAGGCTTCTGCTTTGCTTACTGAATCTCATTAAGTTCATTTTTTTTGGGTTAGTACATTTACATACATATTTTAAATAAAATCAAGTTTTTTATGCTTGAATCTGAGTATATATAAAATGCAGTTGCAGTTGCTAATAATTTCATATATATTTTTAGAGAATTAAGTTTGAACATGCAAATTGCTGCTTTAATTACAGTATAATACATATTAAATTTACAGGTATCCATGGATATGAATTTGCATTTATAGAAATGAATATGCATCTAAAAATAATGCAAAAGTAATGCGTTTTTCCCTTAACTTGAACAAACTGATTTTGCCTAAAACATTATGTTTACTATATTTGAACAGAGACAGATGATAAATCGTGCTCTCTATTATATACATCCAAATGGCTATAATTAAATTAGCACCATCACTAATATTTACAAGTTTCATGTTCATAGATCATTTTTTTTTAACACGAATTGCTTTCAAAAGTCTTCCTCGCGTGTTAGATATTTTCATCCATCCCAGCTTTGGCTTAAATTGATTTATTCTGGCTTTGCATCAACTTCTTTGGGGTTTCAAGTGTTTCCTCACAATGCTTACCACAGTGGAGCAGGTAGTTTATGTGCTGATTTAGGAAATTCCATATCTTGCACTAACTATAACCGAAGCTGAAATTTTAAATTCCGACCACGCTTCACGCAAGCATCTTTGGAATGATATTGGCTTTGTTCGGTGCTATCTGCTATCTGCCATCAGGACACCTGCAGATTCACTCCGCCATCCCATCCGCCCTCTGTTGGCATGATGGCATGGCAACCCAAACCACAGTCAATAGATAGTCCCCTGACCCCCGACCCCACACCACTCATAGTTTTAAGCTTATGTATTAACCATCGCAACCCGATTCGTCTCATCCCCTCACAATTGGGCAGTGTTGAGAGAAATGTATAGCCAAAAGAAGCCAAATATTTTTTGATATAAACACATACGTTTCATTTTTACAAACAGCTAACAATTAAAAGATTTATGATATCAAAATAAAAATTTGAATATCATTTCGATCAATAAAAAAAAAACAAATCAACTGAAATCACATAAATAAGTCTGAAGTTAAATTTAAAAGCAGGTTTAAATAGCGCTTTTAAATCTTTTGTTTGAGCATATAGGGACAACTGGAACTCGTAACAGTAATTTTAAACAAGCTCCACAGAATTTTCCGCTTAAATCTAATTAACAAATTTCTAGGAAACAAAAATTTACCAAATTTTTAAAACTAATTAATTAAGGTAAATTCAATATACAAAAGGGTAAGGAAATTCCTTTTTTTGCACAAACAATAAAAATAGCCCAAGCGTAAAGATTTTTCAACAATATAGACCTTTCAATAATGTAGCCAGTCCGACAGCACTCAAGTCGCCTGCTTAAATTTCCAATCAGACAATGGAGACACACACGCACACATGCCACATTCTCCGGCATTTACCCACAGATTGGCCCCCTTTTGGCCAAGCTCATTATAAACTTTGCCTTCACAGCTCCCCTGGGTGCTAATTTGCGCCCTCTGTGCGAATATGGGGTATTGCCATCGGGATTGAGGGTAGGATGGAGGGAGTGATTGGGTCTCGTTGTCTTGGGCTGGCCGAACCATTTAGTGGGTCCAACGCCGTAATTTCCTTTGGCATTTCTATTAGGCGGCAAATCATGCTCAAAATTATACAAAGGACGCCTAGACAAATGGAAGGATCGATGGTTGAATCTTCGACGGGCGGAGTCAGCACATTCAATGGCTAATTTGCATAAAGCCAAAAGCCAGAAAGAAGACTCGCTTTTGACAACCGCCGACAAATTGCTCACAGAGGCATCGATAGATTCGTCCAACGTATTTTTTTGTTTTTGTGGTTTGTGAATCATCCGATTTGATTTCCTAAATGACATAAACCCCTCCAACCTCTCTAGTCAGCTAACAGAGATTTGTGAGACAATAGTGGCCCGCAAGTTTTCTGCGAATCTTGGCGCTGACTTGACTGAATGAATATGTATATTAGACTTGGATATTATACTTGTGTGTACCCATAAATATTTGCGCAAATGTGCTTGGTATGTGTGGCTATATCCGCGCATATAGTTCCGCAATAATATTCATTTATGCAAATTTTTCCATGCATTCTTTCTAGTCTCTGTGCGTGCGTTTCTGTGCTTTTTCGCCTTTGTATTTACCCCTTTATTTTGACACACCGAGGTATATTCAGTTCCTGCGAAAGAGTAATTAACTTTCGAATTGTACAAATTAAATGTTGGATAGGACTTTTTAAGTAAAGGATTAATGTTGACTAAACGATCAGGTCATTAGTAAATGTACTTCAATCGGTACATTTTGTCGATAAAAATAAAAAAGTTCGCTTACAAAAAACACATTCGGCTAAGTTTAATAAATACAATTTATGTCGCATAAAAATACCCTTATTTTAAAATCCAAAGATTAAAAGTTATGTTGTAACAAGATTAATTTCCCATATAAAATAATATATATGACATATGCACATTGCAACTGAAGGTTCATAAGTTAATAAAATCTGATTAAGTCGAAATGGTTTAAAAAAGGGTATCATTTTGACGACTCTTGCGTAAACAGCGTTTTTACTATATTTATTTAAACTTATTTTTATTTCCGTTGAGGCATGCGTCAAATTAAAATTCAACATTTGAAATGCGACGCGGTAAATAATTCAAGTGCCCGGACTTTTGCACCAGCACCCTTCCACATCGCTGTGGCTTTAACTCGTTGAACCCTTTTTACGTTATATTTAATTATTTGCATATACAAATATTTTTGTTTGTCAGAATATGATGAATGCTGTGAGATTTTTTTCTGGTTCTCGTTTTTGCCCTGCTGCCTGCCAGCAATTTAATTGATATTGATGACGCTGCTCCAAATGGCATCACCCCAAAGTCCAGCCAGGTTTCTCTGAGGGGGAAAGGAGCGAAGCAGGCGGTGCTCTCTGTCATTAATCTGGTACATTACTTGGTGGCTAGGGGTGGGCGGGAAGGTCTTCAGAAGTACCACAAACAGAAAATTTAATTTATTTAAATTGAAATCTGTTCCCCTTCTGAATCATGGAGCAGTTAATAGCTATTTTAAATCTGTTCGGGTTCTCGCAGTGGTGTGCATATAAATTTTCAAAGACTTCTCGGAATTATTTATTTAAGTTGATATCATCAATTATGGCTTGAATGTCGACAAATTTGGTCAGATTTATAGTACTCTTTTAGGAGTCGATTGACTTTGACTACATTGCAACATTGGATATTAATTTAAAAAAATTAAGGCACCAAAAATTACGTAATGGTTTTTATACAGAGCGTACTAAAATTTCAGTCAAAAATTTGCAACGCAGTGAAGTGCACATTTGTGACCCTATAAATTATATATATTCTTGATCAGCATCTCTAGGCGAGTCCATCAAGCCATGTCCGTCTGCCCAACCATTTGTCCATCCGTCTGTCTGTCCGTCTGTTTGTCCGTCCGTCTGTCCGCTTCTACGCAAAATAGATCCTCAATTTCAAAGCTATTTGGATGCAACTTATCAAAAAGTCTTTCTTTTGCTATTACCTGTAAAGGAAAGGACCGAATCGGCCTTGCCGAACCTTTTTTTTTGCTCTAATGTTTTCAAATAACGTCGAGTAATTTATATTCTAGATATGTTGAAAAAAAATACCTCCGAAAAATCAAGGTCTCCGATCTTCGTTGAAATTTACAAGAACCAAATATCCTTTTTCTTTTCTTTTTTTTTAGTTATTGTTAAAATAGTGCGATTGAATGTAAAAAAAAACAGTTTTCTCCAAATATCAATTTTACCCATAAAAAGTCATGTAACATAAAATGGTTGGATTACATGGATTCTGAAATTTTAAATAAAAGTCAAAATAATAAAAAAGTCTATTATTTGTATATGGTTTTCTTTTTAAAATGGTTTTGTATATAATTAAATGAATTTTTTTTCATTTTTTATTAATATGTGGAAATTGTATTGACTTTGTAATTGTTCATGCAAACAGAAAAAAACTTCTATTAACTAGCACAAATTGCTAGGCTAAACAAATACTTTTGTTCGTACGAGATTCTCATTGCTTTCACAATAAATTTGTTTACGTAAACAATTTGACGTAAGAAAATCTTTGCACTAAGTAGGCACTTGTTCGTCGCGTTTTAACACTTTAAACAAGATGAAATCAGTCCCTGAGTTTTAGTTTGCAAAAATAAATAAACATTTGCAACCCTGTTGCTTTGATTTGTAAATAAAACTAGGGATAATATTTAAAAATTAGTAAATAACCTGTGTAACAATTTAAATAATACTAAAGACGAGAGTAAAGACAAGTGTAAGGTCGGGCCCAACTCAATATTGGGGGTTGAAAGGTAGCAAAAGGGATGAATCCACCCTTTAAGACTTATTTCTTTCCGTTGCCCACATAATTCTTTACTGGGTATGTTATTATCAAACAATTTTTATTTAAAGTATAACGTTTTTCTGCAAAAATAGCAGGTCCCCATGGGTTAATCCAATTCCGTCAGAGGTCGTGAATACTCTTTACAGATTTAAATTCCGGGCCCGATTTCACGAAAATGGACTCGAAAGGCAGAAATTAAAACGCAATTCCAGCGCACAAAGCAATTTTAAATGGACTAGTGGGGCCAATTAAAATAGCCCGATAAGAAGCAGTTGCAAAAATAGCGTAGTCTGGGGATCAATGGGTTTCTATCGGCCAAAGAGATAAGCAAACAGCTGACGCGTTGCAAAATAAACAAAGGCCAAAACGGGCGGAACAAGAAAAATAGAGCACTAGATAAAAGCTGAACAAAATAGAGCTAATCAAAGTTACACAAAAGGGAAAATGTATACTTTGATTGGAAATATACTGCAAAAGACATCAAAATTTAATTATTTAATATTGAGGGGTCGTGGTTTGATATACGGAAGATGGACTGTGTGTTCGTATGTAAATATCTATTTGGAGTTACTTTTTTCCTGTGTACTTAAATCAAGATCAAACAATGGGTCATCAGCCAATATGGAGAACATATGTTGGTATGGGTGTATGTAGGTGTATCAGGTGTATATGTGTGTGTTGGCAAGCGGTGTGAGTGAGTGGGAATTTACTGTAAAATTGCATATTTTCCGCTTAATGGCGAACCGTTATCCCTGCTCCCAAGCTTTAGTCACTTTGAAGGGGATTACGTTGTGTTTTTGGAGCTCGAAAAAGCGTTAGATGTCGAAATAGTCGCGTTGCTGAATCACAACAAAACAACAATCGCACACTCACCTCCGCAACTCCCTGTTCCTGTCCCTCTCGCTCCTCCGTGAGTTCCTCGCCAGCTGCTTGGCTCAAAAGCAATACGAGCGCAACTGTTGCTGCCGCCAACAGCCTCATTTTTGTGGGTGAGTGATTTTTTTTTTGGGAAACCTCTGCTTTCTCCGTTAAAAAATCACCAATTTTTTATGTTTATGGTTAACAATGAGGTTTGCACAAATCGCGCACAGGTGAAGTCGAATGTTTTTACGATGCGCTGGCGAAATACGCCGCTTCTCTGTTATGAGGTCTTTGTTTTCCGCGAGCTAGGATAGAGCTGGGACAAAATCGATGTAACCTCCAAGCTATCGATTTTTACCTAAATCGACAACATCGATATTTTTTTGCACAATATCGATTGCCTTATTGAAATAATGGCTAGATTCCACTTTTACATATTTAAAAATTCTGCCAAGCTTACGTGTTTTTTCGTGAAGGTTCCTGTTTGAAAATAATTGAGTTGACAAGAAGGAACAAATTTAATGTCAAGCGGCATTCTTTGGCGGACTTCTTATACATTTTAAATACAAGGATGCAATATAATTATTTAATTCTAATCTATGTAAGAACATTATTTTTAAAGTCTTACTTATATTTGAGGCCTATTGTTTAATATTTTTGATTTCATCAACTAAAGCTATTTACTATTCAACAACACCCAAAGGCCGTTTTTTAAACTTTTCGCCATTACTGCTCTATAATTCCCAACTGGTCTAGCTATAGGGTAACGCTATACAATTCAATTGCCAAGTATAGTCATCGAAAACAGTGCTGAAGATGAATTCTATGCTGAAGTCCGATGAGTAGATCCTTGATCCAATTTTAATATTTGAAGCGACATGAGCTAGAGTTAAAGCGCCTTTTTCATAATCCTTCTAAAACTGGGTTAGAAAGTAAGAACGCTTACATTGTTGATCATTATTAACATTCTTTACCATCAGTGTATTCAAAAAATAAGTGTATTTACCATTTCGAAACCCAAATGGAGATTTTCCCAAACACTTGCGTCTGCGCGGAGGAGGTGCATCCGAAACCAGGACAGCTAAACGGTGCGTGACCTGGCGAATGTGTGCCCAAAACGGAAGTGCACAAAAACAAACAGTGCCAGGTAACCGCTAGCAACAACTCTAGGTTGTACTTGGTATTGATAAAGCGTCTTTGCAACAATTATCTATTTTCCAGCAGGCTAGTCTTCTGCTTATCGCAGCATGAGCTCGCACTATCTCAACTCCTGTGTGAAAGTGCCCATCGATCCATGCAACAACTGTCCGGCTCCGGTCTACAATCGCCCCAAGCTCTGTTCCCTCGGAGGTAAAAAGACTCAGACTGCGGCTTCCATGGCATCTCCGGAGGCGGAGACACCTGCGTGGAGCAGCCAGATGGGTGTCAGGTCGCTGGCCAAGTTCTACGACAGTATACCTGGTGAGTTGTGTCTTGGACGTCGAGACTCGTCAAAAGAAGAAGGTTCAAGGGGTCGGTATTGATAGTGAATCAGAAGGAGGTTCTGTAGAATCGCACTATAAGCAGGACAACAAATCCATTCTAAGAAGTTAATTTATTTTACATTTCTTCTTTTTCTTAAGATGTTTTTTCGACCGCTTTGAAACTTTTTTGTAATTATCAAATTAACAGGCAAGCAGTCTTTTTATACCCTTGCAAAGGATTTAACATTTTTTTAGTCAAAAGTTTGCAACGGAGACATTTCCATCACCATCACCAGGAGAGTCGATCTATCCGTGTCCGTCTAGTCCCTCGGTTTTAAGGCTATCTGCTTGAAACTTTCGCAAAAGTTGCCTTTCTATTGCAGGTAGTATATATAACACAATCGGAAAAAATTCAAAAAAATTAGAACTAATACTAATTTTGTGCTAAGTAAGATAAAATTAATGCTTTTAGTCTTAGCAAAGAGTCGGTAGTAAAAATGAGATGGTATAATCAATTATGGTCGTTACACGGAACTCTAAACGGTTCATGCATATCATAGTAGGAACATATTTCTTGGTTATTCTATTAGGCACGACTCAGTAACTCGGGACTCTCCACATCCCCGGGAGTAAGTTTTTAAATAAAAGTTGTGCCAAGCATCGTTCTACGGTTTACTAAGGATGGTAGATTAATTAGGAGAAGTCTACTAGAGTAGGATGGTAAAATAAGGCTTGCATTCCACTTAAGGCCCCGTAGCGCAAATAATAAAAATTTTTTTGCACAGACTCTTTCCGGTCTATACGTACACCATATTGAGGACACCAAACTGCTGAACAGTGGTCCAGGATTTGACGAATTAGTGAAGTGAACAGAGTGTTTGTAACATCGAATTCCTTTGACCACCTTTTAATAAATCCAAGTACTCCCCTGGCTTTATTCACCTTAGAAGTAATATGGTCACAAAACTTAAGTTTTCGGTCAAGAAGGATGCCAAAGTCATCAACATGCGTGATTCTAGACAACGCACAACCGCCCAGCGTATACGTGGCATATTGTGGGTTCACACTAAAAAATGTCATTACTTTACACTTAGCCCTATTTTAATCCAAAAGATTTTCACAACACCATGTTTAAAAGGCATTAAGGTCCGATTGTAAGTCTGAACTGCTGGAAATTTCGTTATATTGCAAGCATAACTTAATGTCATCTCCGTAGATAAAGACTAGCGACTTTGTCCAGAGTAGAGGGAGACCGTTTATAAATAAAGTAAAGGGAAGTGGGCCTAGGTGGGCCGCCTGAAGAAAATTCGGATCAAATTAGAGATAGAGTTTTTAAAGAGGACTCTTTGAGTCCTACCACTTAGATAACTTAAGATCCATGTTAGAAGATCACATGGAAACCCTAATAGGTCTAGCTTTAATTCAAGAAGCGAGTGATTTACAGAATCAAACGCATTACTAAAATCAGTGTAAACTACGTCAGTCTGCATGCTCATTCTGAAGCCATTTATTACAAAAGAAGTTAGCTCCAAGAGGTTTGTCGTCGTAGATCTTCGCCTTATAAATCCATGTTGACATGGAGATATAATTGATCTACAAAGATGTTGAAAGTGGGGTGTAATAACTAGGCAATAGTTCGGCAATTGCCTGATCAGTATTTGCCGTAGAATTTTTAAAAGATAACGGTGCAATCCTAATTTACGCGTAGGGTTATAAAATTATAAAACTGTTTTGGATCTTTTGAAAATTGGATCCTACAACGAGTCGGATAGTTTTTATAACACCGGGCGTTAAGCACGGTAAAATTTGTCCGAGCCCTCAAGTATCGAGAGAAGGTAGATTGTAAACCACATATTTTAAATTTATTGAAAAGTCTGTACTTAACATTTTTTAGGTGTGACAACTCTCTATTAAACCATGGAGTTTTATTTGAAATTGGTTCAAATGAAAATGTAGTCGTCTTGAAATAACTGCAAGGGTATATAATGCCGAAGTTTGCTTCCTTTTTTGTTTCTAGTCAAATAAATTAATCTGTGTTCAACGGCAATTAAACTTGATTGAAGACAAAATGTTACTAAAAATTGTATCAGTGCTGCACTGATTGTAATTATTGTTTTTTCCATATATTTTCATTATTTTTCTCCAGACTACTGTGATGTTAAGCACCTGCATCAAGCGGAGTTTTACTCCACGCTGGAGAGTCTGAGGAGCACGAGCCGTGAACTGCGATCCCAGCCAGCTGCGGCTCCAGCTCGGGAACGATGTGCTAGTGCCAGCAGTAGTTCTGTGGGCCATGGAAAGTCGAAAAAGCGGTCGTCCAAAGGAAGAAAGATAAAAAAGCGTCCTTTGGTGCTGGATCCTCCTCCTCCGCCACCAATAGAGGTGATCCCTGAGCACCAAGATAAATGCGGCACTCACCCTGTGGTCCGCACTCCCAATTCCAGTTGCCTTAGCGAGGAGTATGACAAATGCCTTAGGGACCTGAGCCGTTTGAAGAGCTTCAAGGATGACTTCGCCGTCGAGGTGGCGGATTTCAAGAGGTCCCTTAAAAATTTCGAGGCGGAGTTCCGTCGGCCAAAGTCCACTAGCAGCAATGGGACTCAAACGCAGACCCACAACCAGAGCCAGACCCATAACCGCTGCCAGCCGACTGCTAATCCTGGCCAGCACACGGCGGAGCGGGCCAAGTGCCGAAGGGAAATGCAGCGCAGGTGCTTCAGTGTCAATGATCTTCAAGGATGTGCCTCAGAGCCGAATCCAAAGCCTTCCAAACTCGCTCAACCGTCACTGAGCAACTATTTTCCACTCAGAAAGAATGAGGAGGTCCCCAAGATACACATACAATCACCCACCGCCTCCTCGAAGCGCAGCAGTAGTGCCTCCACCACGGGAAGGGGTCGAGGAAGACGCGGCAGGGGAAGGAAACCAAAACCAGGGTCAATTCTTAAGGAAGAGAAGCCGCTGCCACCGTTGAGCATCTTTGATTTGCCAGAGGAGCCGTTACAGAGGCGCACGCCGAGCGTGTCACCATTGCACCCGGTATCGCGTCCAAATCTGGCGGCCACTTTGAGGGCTGAAGTTTCCCGGAAAAAGGTTAAGGAGCTAAAAAACAACTGCACCTATCATGATCCCCGTCCGCAATTCGATTGGGAGGTGCGAAAGACGCCTGCTTGGAAGTCGCTATCCTTAAAGTAAGTAGAGAATCACTAAGCACATCTTCCAACCAATCAGTAATCCTTTTTCCCTTTATACGCTAATCAACATTTAATGGTTCTTTTCTTTTCTTTAGCGAATCCCACAAGGCTTTATTATCCATCCGACTGGCCACCCGAAAGGCGGAGCAAGCTTTCCAAGAGCGCCAGTATGAGCTGCATATGGAAATGATGCGGCAGCGAGTCAAATCCGCTCCGCTGCTTCTCGAGGGACCCACCTTCTGGGGCCCGGAGGTGGGTAAGCTGACCCACACCTGTCGAAGCGAGGAAATGCGCCACTCCTGCGAAGGCAGCCGGCAGCGGAGGAAGAAAAAGTCAGAGTGTCCAGTACAGGATGCGGACGCCAAGCTGCAGCAGCTGCGTAAGATCTACGGCTCGGAGAAGTCCTGTTCGAGGCAGTCCCAAAGGAGCAAGCGGTCCGGAAGAAGAACACAAGGACTTACCACGGAAACGCCCAGTCACGACAGCGGCGACGACCTGTGCAGTGTAGACCGGGCTTTCCTTTAGTGAATCACCTAATTTCCAAGCACCTAGACACAATATATGTATACATTTTTGGATTGACCTATGCCAGCTGTTTATTTTCCGGAAGTTTAAGGCTTTGAAGTGGTTTGAAGTCCGCAATCACCTCGAAGCTGCTTTTTTGATCATCTGTCAAGGCGGCGTTTCCAGGACGCTGAAGGATAAGGGCTTGCAATCCAGCAGAGCGAGCCGCTGCAGCTTCTAGAACGTGGTTAAAAAGGATTAGCAACTAGGTGACAAGAGCATCAACCAATTCCTCACCCCCTGGAATGTCCGTTAGAAAGAGTATCTGCTCCGGTTTCTCAGTCAATATGTTGGCTATATTTTTGTAAGATTGTTTTTCCTGTTTGTGGCCCACATGGGTGTCAAAATAATCACTGAGGTAGGGTTGCAGGTCCCCGGCTACACTATTCCCGAAGATCAGCTTCTGGGCAGCCACGCTGCCGCTGGAGTAGACGGCAATCCGGAGACCAGCAGCACTCCAGACCTGAAAGGCTGCGGGGACATCTTCATAGACACTAAAAAACCAAGTGGTATTAAATTAGTAAAGAAATCGAAACAATCCACCATTTAACAAATTAATTGATTAGACAAAAGTGAAGTTATTAAGGATGTCCGTGTGCTACATATGTATATCAAAATCCTAAAACATTCCATTTAATAACAAACATTAAAATTGTCAACTAATTAAAATATATTAATAAATAAACTAAACAAGTTATTGTTTAGCTTCCAAAATGAGTTTATATAGTTAATATGCTACTCTGTCCGTATAAGCACCTTGAAAAGGTTTATTCTGATTATGTATTATTTCAATAAAAAACCAAAATTCAAGTCACATAAATAATAACAATATAATTAGAAAACTTTCTAAGAATGTTTAAATTAGGTTACCACGTTCAAAAATCCCGAGATAACCCTTGATATATTCGGGGTGATAGAAGTTTGATTTAAGATGAAATGATGTTGCATGAAACTTACTGGCCCTTAAGCTCTCCATTGGCATAACCCTGTGCCCAAATTAGTCCCTGGAGCGTTTTCATGGGAGTGACCTTAAGATCTTGGTCGATTAGGTAGCGCACAAAGCCGCTAATAAGTCCCACATCCACGTTCGCAGGAGGAGTGTCCAATGTGTCCTTGTAATCCATAAACTGGTGCACCTGTTGCAGATCCTGGACAATTTGCCTGGTATCATCCCTTTCCCAGGATTCCCTTAGAAACTTCTCCACATTCTCCTTAGCGTACGGAAATAGGACATCGTGAACGAAGCTGATCGAGGTGGTGGTACCCTCGATGTCAACCAGCACGACTTTGGCCACACGTTCACTTGTTGTCATCGCGCTTATCAGTAGATTAATGTTATCGCCAAGATTTGGTGTTTCTCAAGGGCTCAGCATCTGTTTATGGTCTGATAATAGAGATCATACCGCAAGTGCCCGGCTATCGATTGTAAACGTACCGAACAAAGATGGATAATAAATAAGCTATGCTTATAGCCTTTTCACACTAACACTAATTTCCTGTCCCCATTAGAGCTTTGTTCTCTCTTTCTCTTAAGTGTAGTTTCCCTAACTTTATTCACACAGTTCGCTTAACTATAACATCAATTAGAACTAACTGGTATTCCGCAAATTAAAACATTTTATTTCAAATATTTAAATTCAAAATTATGTCCGTTAAATATAGCTAGTCATGGGCCACCACTAGTTATATTGATTTGCTATCGATATCGATTGCTGGCCGGCTCACAGTGTTGTGCAACGTTACGATGACTATCGCCCTCTTTAAGTATCGGTTGACGCTCATCGCTAGGAAATAAAAAAGTTTGGGTGCAAGGGATTTTCAATCTTTTCGCAATTTTCCGTGCAATTTAAACGGCAAAACGATTATTGAAGTCCAAGGCTATTAGCCAGAGAGTGTCGAGAGAGAAAAACCCAATCCAAATACCTTTCCAAATAAGAATAATTCCCCATCAAACCAACAACAACGCACACACAACCGTACGTGTGTGTGTGCTGTTTTTTTTGTTTATTTGGCAAATCAGTTTGGCCTACGTGATTAAAATAAGCGCAAGCGAACTAACAGTGAAATGTTGGCTAAAACGAGTGCCGTAATTCGCATTGATAATTGATAGCCATAATCTGTGTCTGTGTGTGCGTGAGCGGGCGAAGGTGGAGTAAAAAAGAAAAGAGCAGAGAGAGCAGTCAAGGTTAGAATCGGTCGTCGCCTTTGGCTCTCCGGCGAAATGCAATGAGCAGGGGTCGCGGAAAGGTCAGGGATTCAGGTAGCCGTTCTGATTCCTATTCCGGATCCAGGTCGGCCATGGATCCACCTCGCTGCTCCATCTGCGGCACTCAGCAACAGCTGCTTCGCTGCGCCAAGTGCAAGGCCGTCTACTACTGCTCACCCGCCCACCAGCACTTGGATTGGCCCGCCCACCGCACCGAGTGCCGCCTCCTGACCCGTCAAAAGGTCAACAGCAGCAACAACAACAAGCAGCAACAGCGCCAGCAAATCCAGCAACTACAACAAGCGGTGGCATCCGCCAATCTGGAGGGCAGTGGCGCTGGCGCCAACTGCTCCACCGCCCAAATGATGACGCCCGCCCACCAGGCGCAGAGTTGGCCCGCCGAGGTGGACAATCTGCTGAATCTCCTGGGACAGCCGGACAACCAAGCGCAGGCGGCCCCAGCAGAAGTGGGTCAAAAGCAGCAGCAGCAGAAACAACACCATCACCATCACGGCGAAAAGAGCTCAAGCTATCAAATTGGACTGGCGGATGCCAGCTTCATGGGATCGGGAAGGTAAGCCTTGGGGTAAAAAGGGAGATTTCTATCATATGTGATTTTCAGAGTGTTTTTGTGTAACCTAATGCGGGTTGTAAGCTTAGGCTCAATGTGACAATGAGTAATAAAACTATGTCCTTATCCTTATCCATATAACACAAAAACACCTATAATATGTGTAGAAATCATATAGTTAAAATTTCCGTTGAATTTGAACTGAGGATATTGTTACCAAAGAGTTACAGATTGTTACAAATATTATACCGTCTTAAGAGGCTACAGTATTCATCGTGTTACCTTTACTAATATATTCAAATACTCTGAGAAATAGCTTCAATTCAATTTTTAAAAGCATATTTTCGTAATTGATAGGCTTTTAAGATAGCAAATCGATATTTTCTTGGAGAAAAATATTTTATTTATGGTTCATGCAATTCCAAACATTACCCTGCTTCTTAGTCAATATAAGGACACCTATTTTAAATTATTTAAATAAATAAAATATAAAAATGCAATCTAAAAAAAAAAAGTATAATAAACCTAACAACTTTATTAATTTAAATTTTTAACGTAGAAACAAATGAATTTCACCAATTAAAACACAAAATATACCTATATAATTTTCAAATGTTTTGAATACAGATGAGTAGGCTTAGTACTTGGCCTACCTGCAAGACTTAGCCAAGTAAAATCCTTTAGTTTTTAAATAAACATTGCAGCATACGTAATTTCAAGTAAATAGGCCCTTAGGTTAAACTTTAACGAATATATTTTACAAATATATTGAAAGGATTTGTAGGTTGTTGAAAAGCGCTGCAATGGAAATGCTTCTTGGGCCATTTAAAATATAAACAGGGATCGGTGGGTTAATTCACCTAATTTGGAAGATGGACAATTAAAGTAAAATATTGACTTTACAAAGACTGTCGTTATCAGATAATATCGGCCAGCTTTACTAGATCAAGCAGCAAGTGCGATGGCTCCTACTCCCGCTCCCGTTCCTTATCCTTCATTGCACCCGAACGCAAGTCCTCCAGACTCATATTTTGTGCTCTGTATGCTTGACATTTGTCCATCACCCGCCACGCTAAAGTCCTGACCCTTTGGGGAAGTTGGCTTTACCGAGGTCACAGGTGTAGCTTCCCACACAGGGAGATCAATGATATTGGTTTCTGCTCCATCGACTGCATAGATCGTGGCCACTGCTGCTCCAGCTCCTTCCAGCATGGCCAAGACGAGACAGCCCACAAAGGCACTGTTAGCCATTGCTCGAATTCCGTTGCGGGCTGCCAAAATTCCGCCAGTGGCCGCTCCACTAACAATTGAGTTCCAGGAGTCCTCCCTCTGGCGATACGAATTTAGAAAGCAGTCCACAGTGCTGAAGGTGGCGCCCCAAATTGCAAAGCTGCCAGCGATTGCCGGTGTCCGCAATTTCACCGATTCGAATCCGCCGTACAGGCCGATGCGTAGGCCGGCCGGAGAATTGCGGAAACCCTTGAGATACTGAAACAACGATCCTCCCACGGTGCCTATCATAAAAGCGCACCCGCAGTCCTCGACGATTCTGATGGGACACGGCTGGCGATTGTATTCCATGATATAGCCTTAGATACGTTCAGTATATCGATAGTCTATCCTTTTAATGAAAATTTAGCATTTAGTCGCTATCCTTCGTTTGGCGAAGATGCGATTCTTGTGTATATATATTTTGACTTTTAAACGAAAACGTCCGCTTTCAAAGTATACAATGTTTTGAGATTTGAAAACCTTTTGACTTTTTATACTATTTATGGATCTGCTACGATGATCTAAAGAAAAAAATAATTTACTTTACTTGTTAAAAGGTGGGCAAACTTGGTCATTATTTTCTAAAAATTATTTTTAAGGTGACAGCAAACGGTTTTTTGTTTAAAAATGATTGTTTTAAGAGGTGGGCAAACGTTTTTTTTGTCGAAATTAACTGTTTTTAGGAGGTGTTCAAATGATTTTTATAAATTCTTAATTTTTAAGAAATAACTATTTTTCTGCACGCAAATATGATCAAGATTTAAAAGTCAAAAGAACTTCTTTGAGCTCTAAGCAAGTGCAAACAAAAATTTCAAACGTGATGCGTGACGTTTTAAAAGAAAATATTGATTTATTGTTTAAGCCTTTTTTTTGTCACTTTTGATAAGAAATGTCATAACATGTTTATAATTTCGTTAAGAGGCTTTTTATTTGACAGAAATAAAACTTACGTTAAACCCTTTTTACAACCAATGGTTTTCTATTGCCTTCCTAACTTTCTTCTATATTATTATTGCGGCTTATCTTGTCGTTGATCAGTGATGATTTCATCAGTTGACAAGTTATTATATGTGACTGAGTCAAAGTACTTCGATAAGTAAGACGACCGTGCACTTAAGACTGCGTTTGCAATTTGTAGAAACATCGTATCCGCAAATCGAAATGTATATATTCTACCAGATTAGGCCCCAACATGTGCATTCTCATCGTCGGAGGCCCCGTGCCGCCCGTCTGGGATCCTCACTTGCATATCAAGTCAATTACCGATAAGCGTTTACGTGCCCGTTCTGTGAATCGGCACGAAAGTAAAAAACAACAACCTTGCTGCCATATATGACTATAATGAATGGTACCATTTATGGCTGTATCTTACAAGTTCTGGAATTTGTTCTTTTGAATATTTGTGGACTCTGGCATTATATTTTTAGACTCCCTAAAAAGTATATATATCTTCATCAGGACCACAGCTTGAAAAGTTTAAATAATTCAAGTAAATTCTGGGTAAATCGGAGTTGTGGCCATATTGAACAACTACATTTCAAACTAAAGCCGGCACAAACAATTTTATTTTTTGTGTTATAAAGAAGTAAAACTTACTTTTCTACATATTTTTTGCTTCCGTTTGATTAAAAGTAAATTCTTAAAGAATATTTAAAGAACTATCCACTTTTATCTTAAAAGATTGACCAAAATTGTATAAGCTTAATCTTAAGAAATTGTTTTATTCTCAATGTATACAGTGGCTCACAGTTTATTTCAACCAGTGCTTAAGTAAAAATTTAAATCACTGTATTTGGCAAATTAAGAAAGATCTTTATTTTAACTTTTATTTCATGAATTCTTACATTGTAGATATTTTTATTTTGATTTTAATGTTAGTGTTTTTTTTTGGCAATTTCAACTTTAATAAATCCAAAATCCCTGTTCTAGCTGCCGACATACAGTCCCAAACCATGACGCTCCCAACAACGCGCTTTACCGTTCAATAAATCAAAAGTGCCGCTTTAAGTTTGCTTCGGAGCATTTAAACAAGGATTTCAGCTTCTGGAACACTGTTATACTTTGCGTCGAGTCAAAATTTAATATTTTTGGATCTGATTGGGCTTTTTATACCCGTTACTCGTAGAGTAAAAGGGTATATTGTATTCGTGCAAAAGTATGTAACAGGTAGAAGGAAGCGTTTCCGACCCTATAAAGTATATATATTCTTGTTCAGGATCACTAGCCGAGTCGATCTAGCCATGTCCGTCTGTCCGTCTGTCTGTCTGTCCGTATGAACGCTGAGATCTCGGAAACTATAAAAGCTAGAAGATTGTCATTTTGCATGTAGATTTTAGGAGTTCCTAGGCAGCGCAAAATGGTGCCACGCCCCCTCTGACGCCCACAAGCCACAAGCTGTGGCCACAGTTTTGATGCTATTATGACAATTTTTTTCATATGTATTTGTTTCGTCAATACCTATCGATTGGCCAAATAAAAGTTTGCCACGCCCACTCTAACGCCCAAAAACCCATTAAACGCTTAAGCCTGGCCAGCGCCTACATTTTCGCATTTCATGGCGTATACAATAGCGCCATCTAACGGATGATTTTGGAACAGCTGGCCAAGGTGCTCAACAGAGTCAACGTTAATTCTCGATAAGGATTTCTATTAAAGGAAATTGCGATGGCTTTTATTTGTCAATACCGAACTATATCCCAAGAACTATGCAAATCAAATCAAGTTTGCCAAATTGGAGGTGTTCCTGGGTACCGATTTTAACATAAAAATCGGGAGCTGATTCGAGCGGCGAAAAACATACAAGAAGGCATATTTATATTAAGTTGTTTAGCTGAGTAACGGGTATCTAATAGTCAAGGCACTCGACTATAGCGTTCTCTCTTGTTATGTTTGGTTTTCGCCAAACATACCAAATATTTAAAGGCAATGGTCAAGCCTGGTGGTGGCAGCTTCATGGTTTGGGCCTGTATGTCGGTTAAAATACAGAGCTATAAATCTGCGCTTAAACTGTTCCAATATCTCTCTTAATTTGGCAAATAATTTAAAGTTTTATTTGAGCACTGGTTGAAATAAGCTAAGAGCCAAACAAAAATAGTTTATACAAGATAAGCTATCCTAGAAACTTTTTAAAACAAAGTATTAAAAAAAACTATTAATTTAAACTGATACATTTATTTGGGTTAGATAAAAAAATGATAAACAGTTGCGCCACATTTGTATTTTCCGTACTGTTTTTGTTTGATTACAATTTGTGCAGCACAAGTCGATTTGTCAGAACAGAACTTGACATTGCAGAAAACAAATTCGCAAGACTTTTTGTGCCTTGTGATTCGATACCCTCCAGATTTTTGCACTTCGCCGCGAGATGTCACCTCTCCAGCCGGGTATTTACCTTTGGCATTACGTGCCCGCCAGTCGAATGCATATGGCGACCATAGCCAATCTGATAGCACCTGCAGTCGCACTCACATTCGCACTCACATTCGCATTTTCCCGGACGGACGGTGCTGACTTTGTAATTATTCTGTTGCGCAGTTCATTGCGTTCAAATCTTTGTTACTCGCTTATTTATTTATTTTTGCTTTTCACCCCTGCATTAACAGATACAACAAACATGCACCGCACACATCAGGCAATATATAAAAATTATTTCGCAATCGTTCCAGCGAATTGGGCTGTATCATCAATAACACTAGACGATAAAATATAATTGTTTGGATGTTATTTTTTAAGTCAAATCATCATCTGCCACACATTGAATGGGGAAGCTCGATTTTTTAAAAGCAATAATCAGAATCATTGTAATTTGAGAATGTTTGAGTTTGGAAGTAATTACGTTCATATTATGACAATATTGTTATTTTACCATATGTACAATATTTGCAATATTTGCAAAAAAAAACTATTTAAATGCAGATAAAGTGGATCTGTGTGGGCTCTTGCAAGAGTGTTTTGCTGTTAGATAATTTTGTCAACCAGTGTACGTCGTCTCTTTTTCGAGCTTCTTATCACTTGGAATGGGTGGTCCGTTTTGCAGGGTGGTCCGTAGCGTTTTGCCTACGTGCTTGGAATATGCAAGCGTATAACTCAAATCGTGTTATCAGAATTTAGCATTTGCCTTAGCTTAGATTTCAATCTGCCGCGAGATGTGTTGTTCTTTATCAAACAATTAGCAGTCAGACCGGCGATCTCATTTTCAGAGGCTTGCAAAATTCCGACATTGTTTATAAATGTGCTAAATTTGCTGGTGTGCCTGACAAGCAACTCGCCGGGGAAAATAAACAATACGGTGCGCAAAACTCGATAAACAACGATCGCCCGAAAAACCGCATTCATCCGCCGTCGACTGTCAATGTCAAATATTTGATAAGAAAGGTCAATAATCCATTCTGCGGGACAATTATATGTAGTATTTGTCCTCGGATCTATTAATACCGCTAAAGATAAAACAAATGTGCAATCGCTCTAAAGTTCGGATTTTCTTAAATTTTTGATGGATATTTTTCTTCCATACGGAAAGTTCTGTAGTTCTTTTGAATAAGTTTGCTAGGATTTTCTTACATTTTTGATGGATTTTTTTCTTCCATACGGAAAGTTTTGTAGTTTAATATACTTAATCTTTTGAATAAGTATTTGTTACAATTCTTTAAGCAAAATAACATAGCTAAGTTTTGTAAAAAATTACCTAAACATGTTTTTAAAGTAGCTTAAAACTTTTTTTATAAAAATGTTCTTAAAATTTTTAAAATATTGACCTTTTTAGGTAATTATTACTAAAATGAGCATGTGAAAAAGGGCCGTAAACAATTTGTGCTTCGAAATGTTTAATGAACTTCCTAATCCGTTAGTCTATTTGAAAAGATATTTCATCTTTACCTGGAGAAAGTGTTGAACACATCTTGTTTAGTCAAACTGTACAGTTAGTTACTAACAAGTCATTTATAAATATAACTATTAATCGAAGCACGACTATAAGATAGCCGGCCAGTTCTTCACGATTGAAGGTCAGTAAAAATCAGACCATCGTTAAACTAAGTTTGTTTGATTTGGACGACAAATTTAGCCATTTCAAAAAAAGTCTTTGCAAACTGAAAATAAAGCATGCGAATTTGTGAGTATCCGCATTTGTAAATTTTAAAGTCAATGGAACATATTTATAAGCAATACTTTTAACCCAAAATGATTTTGTATTATGATATTCCTATTAATTACATCTTGGTTGTTTTATCCTTGACAGTTTTTGTTTCCAAATCTGTTTTACTCCATTCTAAATTGATCCATTAACTCACTTTTAAATTTGGAGCTAAAGCAACATCTAACGATAAATCTCGAACATAAAAGAAACCAAAGCGAACTACGTAGGCAGACGCACGTCATCAAGGTCGTCTGCCGCCCAGTGCGTGTGCGCCTGCCGCGCCCCCAACTCCGTTACCCTCCCACCTACTTCGAAATCTGAGGGCTGCGTGTGGTACACGTGCCGCAGTTGCCCTCGTCGCACGTAATACATCACAGACGAAGGGCTCAATTCGATCATTACAATGTGCACAGAAACATGATTGCACTTAAAAAAATCATTATCAGTTCAGTTACATAATACCTTTTAAAAAAAGAACGTTTTCGACAATTCCTCAGCTGTGCGTTCTTAAAGAGACTAGTATAGAGGGTCCTTGTTTTACTTCTGGCCCTATGGTCAGGACTGGTAGAACTGTGATTCCACAAAGGGTAATAGTCAATACTGGTTTTAAATCCTGATTTATAAGCCAACAAAAATGGTATACATATGTATGTCTTGTTTTTGTTAATGGGATTTTAAAAGTATAACCTTTACAAAAAATTCGAATATAATTTTGTTGCTCATATTTTTTAAAGTTTAATTTCCGTACTCTTCGTAACTTATAGTCGTAAAAGTTGTTGCGCCACCGAGAATTCATTTTGTTTCATGAGATTTCTTGGACACATCCAAAGAAGCCACATATTTTGGTAACATTTCAGTGACTAATGGAATTTTCTCTAAGTGAACTCGATTTTGGCTCCGACTTTGAACTGGGCCATTGACCTAATTCTGTGGTTCGTACACTCGCATATGTATGTATGTACATATGTAGCTTCCGCGTGTTTCCGACGTTCTGTACCGCATCTTCGGGTTTATTTTCAAAGCCATTTTTTTAGCAGACATTTGTATCAGACAAATTTTTAATATCTATTGCTGCCCCCTCGCACTTTGCTGGCATCGATCTCTTTCCAACTCTCTTGGCTATCGCATTAAGGCCTGTGCGTGTGCCTCTTTTAACGTTTGTGTGGGTACGCTGGCATGTGCGTGTGCCGAAGTGTGTGTGATGGGCTACGTGACGATTGTTGCGCTTGCTTTTCTGCTTTTTCGTTTGCCTTTGCTTTTCCTGACTTTTCCGTTTGCAACGGTTTTGTGCTAGTAGAGTGTTTTTTTTGATTTTTTAAAGGGAGGCCGGACCGAGTACGTGCCTCCCACTTGTCAGAAAATTTTTGAATGATCCCCTTTTCTTGCACGGTCAAGTCGTTTTCTCGTAATCTGCAGCTGCCTTTTACCTTTCTTTTTGCCTTATTTTCTATTATTTACCTACACCTATCAAGGTGTTGCTTATCACCTTAAGCGGCTGCTTCTTCTTAAGCAACCGCTTCTCTCATTCTCTCGTAATATCACTGGCGCTCTCAGACAGTGATTAGAGTTTGGGAAAGGGAAAAAAGCTAGAAATAATTAGCCCTGCTTTGGTAAAGAGATGTTTATAACAAATCTCCAAGCCACAACACAAAAGTAAAATTTCACATGTATTTTGCATCAACAAAGAGTTTTTAAATATTTTAAATTAATCTAGGCTTTTCCCAAACGGCAAAGACCTGAAGAAAATGAAACATGTAACTGCAAATTAAATGAGAAATTTAATATGAAGTAAAAAAAAGCAAATTTAGCTTTAAATTAGCTAAAATGTCTTCACATACTCTCCCTTGCTCTCTTCCCCTCTCCCAGTGCGTGCGGCAGCGGTAATAGTCGGAGCGACTTGCGCTGCTCCCGCATTCGGAAAACGAACGGCAACGAGTGCGGTTCGTGTCAGCTGCTCCACATTTTTACTTAATTTAGTTAACCGAAGCCCAGCGATAAACAAACGTGACTAACAGTGCATAAACAAAGGCAAATCAAAACAAACATCTGCCAGTGAAACAAAACAAATCAAACATATATATGGGCAATTTGTGCAGCTGGCCACAACAAATGCAATCTGGAATTATTCATACCTGCGCACCAACACGATTGCAACAACGCGGCGCCCTACACCGATAAACGATATAATATAACGACCGGTGTCTCTCTCTAACTCGCTCGCGCTCTCTCTCTCTCTCTCTCTAACGATCGAGGTTCGCATTCGCATAAAACTCGGAGGCGTTTTTAAACTTTCTTTAGTTGTGCGTGAATTTTTAGAGAAGTCGCTCTAGAACACTTCTTTTCTAAAAAAAACACCCAATAACAAAATCTGGATATCAAATAAGAACCCTCAACCTTTGAAAATACCCCAAAGTCGATTGAGAACGCTTCTCGTCCTTAAAAACACCCACCAACTATTTCTGAAGAACAAAAGGACACTGAATCCTTAACAAGTGCAAATAAAGAACATAGTTCAAGTGCTATTAGTCAAACACAAGCTGACTAATCAAGGCAAAATGATAACCTCCACGACCACGGACTACAAAAACTTTTTTAAGCATTCGGCACATCCTGCTAATGCTGAGCAATATTTTCGGGAACTACTGGACAAGCGGTAAATGAGCTTTTCGATCTTTAAAGAGCTTAATCCATGAAAGATAACCTATTAGGAACATAAAAGCCGTGCGCCACAACGGGGATAACTGTTTACTGAATTAACAAAATATTAGTAATCCTTAGATAATAAAAATCACAAATATCTGACTTAATATCTTAACAGCTCAAATACCATTACAAACATTAGAAACTATATTTAGTAACCATTACAAAAAAAATAAGTTTTGATTTTGTAGATAAAAACGAGAGTTTGATCTTTCTTGACATTCTTGAATCCCCTTAAAAAAACATTTCCCAATTTGGCAAACTCAGTTAAACTATTTCTTTTCACTGATTTTTGCACTGGTTATAAACTGTTAATTATAAGATTTCATGGATTATTAATGCCAAAAATAAAACCGGTCAACGGTTTCTGTTTGTGGTCTTCAATGCCGTTTTTCTCTCATCTTAATCTATCGACAGCCCGTGAATTTGTATATGTATTTATATTAACATGTTGGCAATACACAACTTGCTCTATAGTGGCTTGTAGCTATCCCCTATTGATCAAACGTGCCGCACGTTTCGGTAATTTTTGTATTTTTGCGACAATAATTTCTACTTTATGACTTTTTAAAGCTTCTGTGAGCTTGTGCTAAAATGTTTCAACACTTGTTTTATTTATTTATTTTTCCCAATGTGTAGCTTTGCTTTGCTTATCCAGAATTGTTCGTTATGAGTAGGCCAGTTCTGTTCCGATCCGTATAATTCTGGGTGGCCTACGTGACTGGGACCCACCAACTTGTATGAAAATATTGGTTTTATGAGCGCATCATAAAAAAGTCGTAAAATTGTATGCATCGCAGCACTGCTTGCTCTAACGCCCATAAAAAAGCTTAATTGTAAGTAAACTTTTGCGCTAAAAATAGGTAGGGAAAGCGCTGTCTAGATCTACAGAATGCAGGGGTTTCCCCAAGGTGACCTCACCTTCATAGGCATCTCTAAATCGATTACAGATTTACGGCCTTGAAATGTCTCTTGTTTTTCCCTCTCTGTTCTCTTGAATAATGAAACGCAATTGAAATTCATAGTCTGATTAAAGTTCTTTGTTTTCCCACAGTGAACGTCGCTATGAGGATCTGTGCCGGAACATCATCAACGACATGAACCAGTATGGGTTGTCTGTGGTGGATGACTTCTTGGGCATGGAGACGGGACTGAAGATCCTTAACGAGGTTCGGAGCATGTACAATGCAGGGGCATTTCAAGATGGCCAGGTGGTGACCAACCAGATGCCCGATGCCCCGTCTACGGCGGCGCGCGGAGACAATATTCGGGGCGATAAGATCAAGTGGGTTGGTGGCAATGAGCCGGGCTGCAGTAATGTCTGGTATCTGACCAATCAGGTGAGTTGCTTGGATGTCTTACTTATTCTTTTTTTCCGAAAACGAATTTCAATAGGACAGATAAATTCTCGTATTCCTATTTAAATTAAAAAGTCCCTATTAAAGAAAACTGCTGTAGAAAAATATTTAGTTGCATACCCCAGAGAGAACTTACAATGTTTATCAGAAATTTGTAATCTTTTCTGATCATGTATGTATATTCTTGACTAGCATTAACTTCCCGAGTCTATATACGGATGTGCATATGTACATGTTTAGGTCTGTCTATGAGTTTATTGTGATACTTTCTTTAATAATAAAGTATGGCTCAAGCATTACAGTGATATACAATTCCTTTAAAAACTAAATCGAATTTTTGAAAGAAGATAACCGTAATTTAAGGCTTTTTACTTAAACTCAGCTAAAATTAATTTTAAATAATTCTAGATTGACTCTGTGGTGTATCGTGTCAACACGATGAAGGACAATGGCATTCTGGGCAACTATCACATCAGGGAGCGCACGAGGGCGATGGTCGCATGCTATCCAGGATTTGGAACGCATTACGTCATGCATGTGGACAATCCCAAAAAGGACGGCCGCGTTATAACGGCCATTTACTACCTAAATATAAACTGGGATGCCCGGGAAAGTGGCGGCATACTGCGGTTAGTTTAATCAACCTACTTACAGAACTCTGAGAATCAACCTAAATCTTAACTATTAACAGGATTCGACCCACTCCCGGAACAACAGTGGCGGACATTGAACCCAAATTTGACCGGCTGATTTTCTTCTGGTCGGACATTCGCAATCCCCATGAAGTACAGCCTGCCCATCGGACCCGCTATGCCATAACTGTCTGGTACTTCGATGCCAAGGAGCGCGAAGAGGCTCTAAACAGAGCCAAGCTGGAGAACAGCAAGACGAACAACGTGGCAGCTCAAGCCCAAGCCGAGCAGGCTGAACCCGACTCTACCACCACTCCACCCGCCACAGCAGCAGCATCACCTGCATCCTCATCCAGCCTGCCGGCCAGCATGTCCACGGGAACGGGAGCGTTAAATGCCAATGTGTCTAGTAATGCCTGCGCCGCCAGCAACGAAATATGCACGTAACCCAAGCAGGCAGCGCAGCTAAAGGGCAACCAAAAAGTGTAAATTATTTCCAACCAAACACACATGTATAAAGCTAGTTAAAAACTATTTATAGCTCCGGCGGGCAGCAGCCCAAGCCCGAATTGCAAAAGTGAATCAAAGCTCCTTTAGTCGTTAAGCCTTCTAGTTTAGTATCTAAGTCGTATCCTTAGTTATTCTCGCATTAACCATTAGCTTACTGCCTTGTCAGCGTCCGAGTTGAATGTTTATTAATTATTAGTTTGTTGCATCTTTGTCAGGACCTTTTGCCCAGCTAATTCTTAGTTTTTGGCTGCCAAAGTATTATACCTAAAGAGAAGCTAACCAGCTTCAATGGCATCAGCAAAAGTCTCGACGCTTAATATATCCTATCTCAAAATTAGGCCCGCGAATCGCGTGCAAATGCGATCGCTGGCATCCCACTCAATCTGTCGACTCTCATGCATCTAGTTAGAAATCTTTTTGATATCGTTTACATCTAATAACAAGCGGAAATATATGTCTGTCTGAAATCTGTTCTCTTGTTATCTCTAAACCATTAATATGTATATTTATGGCATATCTACATATTATATGTATATTTTTATATTAAAAAGCCTGAGCAAATGAAATACGTGATTGTTTTTTTATATTTATGGGAAGAGTACAAATCGTTGCTATGAACCTTGACATTTTATATATTTTATGTCAAATCTGCCTTTAGATATATATTTCGTAAAAATGAGATACATTTAAATGAGAATTAAAGTATATTTTGTCAGAAATTATTCGTTGCATTCTTTTGGGCAGCTTTTTTAAATATCGTCCCCTCCATACTTAACACGTTAACAAACCCGCACCGAAACTTAAAAGACGGTATTGATATTTGAATATACATTTTATTTTTCAGAAAAGTTGTTCATTTTTTAATGACTTTACATTTACATATAGTATATATTTTATATATATTCTCTTGCTGCTCTGCACATGTGTTTTTTCTGTTTCATTGAGTTTGCTTTTGTTGGAATGCAATATTATAGGTACGATACAAGTTGCACACATGAATTAATCCGATATCTATTTAATGTTTTTAATAACTGAAGAACAACGAATGCATTCCATTAAAACCGAACAACCAAGGCAAACATTCGAACTTTCGCTTTATTTTTAACATTTACACTGATCAATATCGTTTGCAAATATGCTTAGTACTTGGCCGCGACCTGAATACAGCTAGCCGATACCATCAAGATACACTTGATTTGCTTTCCAAAAATATATATATGTATGTAGGTAGATATATTTCGTATATACACACGACTTAGATAATGGCTTCTGTTCGTCGAGTAATCAACTTTGTGTTTTCATTGCTTGCAATCTGTTGGTAGAAAAATAAACCACCTGCTGCACCCACTTTTCTATCTGACTCCCGATCTGTCTATATCTTTGTAAAACCCTCCTTCCCTGCTCGGCCGATCCCTTTATGTAACATAGCTATGAGGCATGGACCATTAGTTGTGGCATGGATAGCGTTGTGCTCTCATCTAAGTGGAGTTTATACAATCGTTCGGTTCTACAATCAGCATTCTAAAAGGTCTAACTGAAATAAGCGGGAGATCCAGGGAGTCCTTCTTCAGCTCCTAGCAATCGCAAATCTATATCTCTAAGAATGTGTATATTGTATATCTGGCGCATCTAGATTGCTTTATGCCTACATATCCTGAATATCTGCCTGGAATTGTGCGAAGTACATTGTTTAATTTTTAGTGCACAACAACTAGAAACGTTTGCAAACTACTCAACATTGGTAATGGGCAAAGCACTGGAAATGCAGACACTGAGTGGAAAAAGTATTCGCTCTAGATTGGGGATAATTCCACTCTAATGAACTGGCCGTTAGTTTTGTTATACATCTGGGTACTTATGTATGCCTGAATACATAATACACAAATACTAAGCACTTATTCAACTCACAACAAAAACTCAAAGGAGCAGAACTATCGGCATCAATTTTTGATCAATATAATCATGCATTGATGGCTTAAACAATTGTCTGCTGCAACAACAATGTCTGCGGCGTATGTAATTCATTTTTCGCTTGGTATTTGCACCAGTCTACAATTTAATTGACAGAAGTTACAATATAAAATTATCTCCATTAATTTTGCCCCGCTCTCTTTTTGGTTTTAATATTAAATTCATTCCTTTTCAACGCACAACAAAATATCTACGAATTCAACAACATAGTTTTATAGGTTACTAAAATTAATATTTCTTGATTTTCATATAATCCATTAAGCTTTAAGCTTGTGTGTGTGAGTTTGGTTGTGTTTTGAGACATAATTGACTGGTTGTCAACAAACTAATTTTCGTTATACATATCAATATTGGATGATGTTCGACCCAGACCGAAATCCTCAACGGGGAGATTTCGTCTGGAATGTAGTATATCTTTTAGTAAACGCATTTTGGTCTCAAGTTTTTTAAATGAAGTTCGCGTAGCTTGAAGTGATATTTAAGCTATCGATCTCTCGGGTATCATTACTTTTGCTCAGTAAACAAGCCTTTCCAATTTTTGGGTTGGATTCTCTAAAGTCCTAAAAAGAAAGTCTTCCGTTTTCACAATACAACAGGAATTTCAACTTGATTCTCATTTGGGGTTAATGCGTGTTGGGGCGATTTAATATATTATCCATATAGAGCGTACATGTACATATGGTATGTGTGGTTAGGCATGCACAACTACACAAAAATTGTCTGTCAAGATCGTTTAAATAACATCTAAAAACATCCTCACTGGCGTGAGTCTCCATAGTTCACCATTTACTTAATTCATATGTATATTTCCGTTCTTAGGTCTGGGGTGCGTGCAAATTTTCAGCTAAATTTATCTAAATTGTTGCATGCTAAGAGGGTTCTCTGGATTTCGGTTTGGGATTATCTTTACAGTTTATCATTTTTTTTTTAATTTCACAATTTATTTTCTTGTTTTGTGTGCGTTGCTTTGTGAATTGTTTCAGCTTTTTAAACCAGTAAAAACGTTAAGTCCGATGAAATGAAATGTGTTAATATGTTTTCCTTCTTTGTTAGTTTCGAACTCTGTTCAGTGTAAAATATCAGCAATTTTGTTTCGTTTGTTCTCTCAAATTTATCATCGAGCGTCTTGTGTGTATTTTAATATTTAGAATATGTTTCTGACTCGGTTGCTTCGCTCTTTGATTTTGGGGAGGTTACAATACAATCCATTGGGAACTTGGGTAGAATTGGGTTCTGGTTTGGGGGCGCAAATACACTACAAAAATTACACTTACATTTACCTAGATTCGTTTCTACCATTGTACATTTATATATTAGCGTATGTGTATACATATATGTATATAATTTATTATAATTATACTGAAATTGTATCTCAAAAGGGATATAAAGCCATTTAAGTTTGTTGGTTTGATTTCTTCAAAACCTTTTCCGCCACAGCAGCTCCGTTTGATTCTGCTGCGGGGCTATCTGTGTATATGTACGGGGTGTGACCGATATCTGCGGAGAAAAACTTACAACTACAAAACAAATCTTGCCTGCCCTGGGACCTTTAAGAAAGTATAGCACACCTACAGGGGTGGGGCGATATACATATGTAGATCTTCAAACAATCGATTGGGGACCGGAGACCCGAGTTCTGGGTCTGGGATGGAGATGAAGTAAAACCTCTGTTTTGGCCAGTTTGGTTGTATAATATTGTGTATTTCATTCTGGTGTTGTTTCTGTTTTTGTTTTAGTATAATTGCATAAAAGTCAACATCATTAGCATTAAAATAATGATAATTAAATATATGTATATCGTGTAAAACTAAAAAATAAAACGCTCGCTCTCAGCTCTGCTCGGCTCCTTCTTTACATGTATATAAAAGTCAAATCGTTAAAAGTTATCTTCGCGTTCAGTTTTACTTGCAATCAGCACTTTTGCACTAAAAATTATATCGACATTCTTTTTATTTTTCTCAACTTCTCAGCTCGCTATTTTCACAATGCTCTCGATAAAGAGTAACTCATCAAAATTAAATTCAAACTGAAATCAATAAAGGAAACTAGGCACGATAAATGACAATTTGGTGGTTATAATTTTCGATAATAAGAACTTAACTTAAATGTGTGCTTGTGTGGGCGTATGTGGGTGTATGCGTGTGCTTTAATTCATGGAGATGTGTGATGACCTCTGATGCTATTAAACAATTGAAGTTTTCGCTTAAATTTCCGGGTCGTTTGTCTGCCTTTCGGGTTTTTCTCATGTTCTGTTTTTGTTTAAGTCTAACACATAATTTAGTTGCTTTTGTTTAATAATATGTAATATAAAAACTAAATAATTAATACGTTCCAACGCATAGCTAACTCGCATTTTGCTTCCGAGAACAGAATTTTTCACAAGCATTTTCCTTCAGATCAGATCAGTGTTCTATGTATCCTCCTCCCAAGTAGTGTTCGTGTACGCAAGTGTTTTGGGGTTCGGGGCTGAGTGGGCCATTCTGGAGGATCGTTAGACGCACATCAGCTTTTGACATCATTCTCAGGTTGTTGGTTTTTAGTACAAGTACATATAGTTAATTAAATAGATAGGCAGGCAGGCGGTCCTCGCTGCCATCCTTAAATATGTTTGTTGTTGACAACAGAAATTCACTTAAACAAATGCCCAGCATTCGAGTGTTTTGATAACAAAGTCTTCTTGTGGCGCCAGAGGCTCATTGCCGTATGTGCTGCACTGCTGCGATCGTCCCTGGTTGAGATCACCGTCCAGCCACAAGCCGAAGCGTCCACTGAAAAAAAAGTTATACGCAATTTAGAGAATGCACGGTATTTTCAAGGCCTTGAACTCACTCTCCAGCGCCAATCGAAAGGCTCTCCATGTTGCCTTTGATGAAGTACATATTCTCGCCAGTCCAGTGGAACACCTTGAAGCTGGGGTTAAACTTGTAGAGCAGGGACTCACCCGTGCCGTAAAAGTGATCGGACACATGCAGTGAGCAGGAGGTCAGGGCACCAAATACCTAAAGAAATGAAATGTATTTGTGTTAATATTTAGACTTGCATTTATTTTCGGCAGTATATATTTTAATTACTGTTATCTCTAATGCACTTTGCTTAAATTTTAAATGTTAGTAATTGACGTATTAAACAGGTATTAAAGAAGAATTTGTCCAATTAGCATTTCAGACTAAACAATCAAATATAAAACCTTATTATTAGGTTTTTAGCACGAGCACGAGTAAAGTGGTGAGCAAATCAGAGCAAATCTCAGCCCTTTTAAAAGCTCTTGAATATGTAGGGAGTTCACTAGCCCTATAAAAGTGATTTTAAACAATACTTAATATACAAAAATACAGCAAATAAGATGCTTAAGTATTATGCGAGCATAAAAAATTGTGGCATTTATAAATTTATTAGGGCGAGTGAACTTAGTTGTTTTAAGAGAGCTGAGAACGATTCGTTACGCTCAAAATTAAATATAAGGAAATTGAATTGATATAAAAACAACTAAAACATTGCTGTGATATAATAATATATTCTTGTGCAGGATTAAACTTACATTGTGCTCTGTATCCTCAATGACAATCAGAACTGGACTTTCCAGACGTGCCATTTTGCGGTATAGGGAGTTAAGTGCGAAACCATGTTGTGAAGTGCTGAAGATCAGAGACCAGGAGTATCCCTCGGCTCTTGCTGGCAGATGTGAGCAGAGCTTCTCGCTGCAATTGATAAACTAACATTAATCTAGATTCTCGCAAACGTTTTGAGTAGGAATTCCCTTCGAAAGCAGCTCAATGAAAAAACACATATAGAATTCGATTTGAAGGGCCAAACTGATTGGACAGTGCCAACTTACCGATGCTCCTCTGTGAGGATTTCTGTCTTGCCAATCAGATCTGGTATGGGGAAGTCCAGGTCGAAGGAACCAGTGGCGAAGAGTGAGGTCTTGCGATATTCATCTGTGCTCATTGACAGCACCTGAAGAACGATTGATGAAAACAGGCAAATATTAGCACAATAGGCAGATGTTGAGTGGATATAACTAATAAACATAATCTAATCGATAAGTAAAAAATATTTATATCTATACCAAATCAAACTAAAGGTACATATCAAATACGTTTCTGCTGTTTTAGTTGGGAAAGGTTTTTGGATATTAGCTTTTAAATTCCAGTGCTTTGCTTTGGTATTAGGTTTTCATTTTAATGTATTTTATTTTGTGTGCAGTGCTAGTATTGTGTATCTGCTGATTTTGTGGGTGTCTCTTGTCTTGGTTTAACTTTAACTACAAATGAAAAGAGCTCGCTTGGCATCGGCACTAGCAGAGTGAACTAAAGTGAAAGAAAAACACACTTAGACAGCGCAAAGATGTATATTTTACAATGCTAAAGATGTTTAGTGAAAATTGGATAATTTGCCTAGTTGACTGAACCCACCTACGAGTTGAACCCTTAACGACAGAATTACGATTGTTTCTAGATGGTTTTCTGGATCAATAAACACAAATGCAAGGTGTTATCTAATTGGTTTTTATCCATCATGAAAAAAATCGTTCCACAATAAAGTAGATTATCAAATAGAAGTTCATTAGAAAATTAGATTCTTGTTCAGACCCTAAAGCATCAAATCTCAACCGTGGTATTTTATAAACCTATTTACACAACTGTAATCGATTTTATTTGGGACACTTTCGTTATACGTTTAAATTACTACACTTTTGCCAATGGGATTGTCAGGCTTCAATTTGGGTGACTTCTAACGATTTTGACAACTCCATGCGCAAATTTCCGTCTGGCGAGGACTCAGTGCTATTGTCGGGCTGTGAGATTGTGGACACGAACAGGGATTGGTTTGGATTGGATTGGACTATCAGGGAGGTGATTGGAGGGAGCGCTTCTGGATTGGAACTCGGGCTTAGTAGCTGTTGAAGGCGCGACTGTTGTGCTTGGCGGACGCACTTCCCAGGCGCTGCACGGCGGATTCCTTCTTGTATCCCTGCGGCATCCCGATATCGTTGTGCTCCGCGGAGGGCTCCATCATCTTCTTGGGACCCCGCTTCTCGCCCATCACATTCCTGCCGCGTGCCTTTTGCTCCGAATCCAGGCGGGTGTCGCTCCGCGTGGACATCTGGTGCAGTGAGCTGTGGGGCGATGGCCAGTTGGACCTGGTTTGGCCTGGCCTGAGCGACCTGGAAAGACCCGATTCCTTGGGCCTCTCCTCCCTCTCCCTTTCCCCGTCCCCGGTCTCGTCCTCATCGTCACCCTCATCCCGCTGCTCGCCTGCATCCGACCGGCGGTATGACCCGAAGAACTTGGGCGTGGCCTGTCGCCCGACGTCCTGCCTCATGCTGCCACGCCTCTTTCGCGAGTCACGGGGCTCCGACATGGCCCGCGCACTCGGATTGAGCTGCGGCGTCGGATTCACCGGCTCCACAATCTGGCGTATCATCTGCTTCTGATTTCCCCTCACCGACTTGCGAAAGCCGGCGTACTTCTGGTTGATCACCTGCTGGGAGGCGCTTATCTGGGCCGCATTGTCGGCCGAATCATAGTGGAGGTCATCCAAGCGCGGCTGTCCCGCCCTCTGGCGACTCCTGCCTCCGCCGAGGATGGTCTGCTTCAGGAAGTCCCGCTCCGCCTTTGGCTGCTCGTACCACGAATCCGATTCGGTGTCGTGGTCTTCCCCAGACTTCGGGAGGCCCCTGGCCACTGTGATGTCGGGTCGGACGGCCCGGGCCAAGGCCACGTCCATCAGCAGATCCTCGGGCTTCTCCTCGACGGCTGGCTTGGGGCTGTGCCAGCTGGTCGGCGGACGCAGTTCGCTGCGCTGCTCCGAGAACTTCTCCTTGGCACTGGCGGCGTGCAGCTCGAACTTGGGTTGTGCACTGAACTGCGGCAGAGGGGTCAGCGACCTGGCCTGGGTCTCGCGGTTGCGATTGGCCTGGCCTATGACTATCTGGCGGCGACGAGGTCGCACCTGGCGGTCCACCTGCTCCTCGGACTGGGCCACCGGCCCACTGCTGCTGCTCTCGCCTGCACTGCTCGCCGAGACACCGGAGAGGTGCTTAAGGGGCCTCGGATGCTTCCAGCCCGACATGGGATCGGCGGAACTCTTCGGCCGGTGGGTCATCTGATCGTGGTAGTCGCGCACCGTATGGCGGCCCCGGTCGCAGTTCAGCATGTCGCGCGTACCGGCGTCCACCACCATCAGTTCCTCCTGGATGGACTGGCTGATGTCCCTGGCCGCCTGCATGGCCATGCCCTTGCCGAATCCCGACGCCTGGTTGTAGCGCCTCTGGGTGGCCGACAGCGAGGCCGTGGTGTTGGGCGGCAGGGACTCCCGGTCCGAGTACTCCTCCTGCTCCTGGTCTTCCTCCTGCTCCTGCTGCAGCTGCTGCGAGCGACTTTGCAGGCTGCTCGAGGAGGAGAACAGCCGCGTCTTGCCGTAGATCTTGTAGGGCGCCACCTTCGAGGGCCCCAGGCTGGGGGCCACGCCCTGCATCTGGTTGACCAGCGTCTTCTTCACCCCGACGATCTTGCGCACGCGGCTGCGCCCGAAGAGACCATTGTCAGGGGCCGCCGGCTGGGACCACTGGCTCAACTGGCCCAGGCTCTGGACCACCATCGGCCTGCTCCGGCTGTGGTAGAAGCTCCGCATCGTGGTGCCCAGGGGGGAGATCTGCAGGCTGGCGCCGCGCTGCGCCAGCTTTCCCAGGCTGCACTGGTGGCTACTCATTCTGACAACCGATATACGCTCAATTTTGGCTAAACCCTCCAAATACGAAGCACGTTCTCCACGGCTACCGACCAACGAAAAGAAGCGAACGACGAAACACGGAATAAAACCCGGTTGGGGTGGATAAATACGAATTTTTGCTTTGGGGAGCTCTGTACTCCTACGGAACGAAATAAAACAATGACTGGCAACGAAATGAAACTGACCAACGACCCCACGGATGAAAACCGATGAGGGCAAAGGCGACGCCTGCTGGATACTCAACCATTTTTAAGACGATGTGTATTTGAATACAAAGTGTATACATTAAAAACAATACATTTTGCAGTTGAGCATTTCTAAACGTACATTTTGTACTAGAATCACCCCAAGCTTACCGCAAAACTTCGCTGACGGGGACTCCTTTTGTGAAGGTGTGTATAGCGCAGTTTTTCTAGCTTTTCATGCAGTCCCATGACGTACAACCGAGTGATTGAAGTATTTTAAGGCAACTAAACCTATTCCTCCAAGAACTGGGCATTTGTGACAACGGAATTTAATTTCAAAACAATCTAATCTGTCACAAATCTCAGTTCTTGATCGGCCAAAGCTGTTTATGTTACCATCTATTGATAGCCGAAAAGCTACACTTCATGTGAAATTCATTTCGGCGCTCTGACTAATTTTTGCGTGCTGGTTCGGACTTTGTTTTTACATATTATACATTATTTATTGTTTTGTCGCTGGGTGTGACAATCTCGACATTGACAGCGTGTGAACATTTTGCCAGTGACGTCAATGATTGTGCTAATTTTCGTCGTACTGGTCGAGTATGAATTACCAAAATAAACTCTCTCTTAAGTCATAATTTTTCATAAGTTTTGCATACAAGCAATATTTTGAAGAGTGAAGACGAGTTTTCAGACATCACCCACACGTTACTTATCAGCCAACACCTGTGTTTTATTCAGATGTGAGATCATTCACATTCCGAAACTCAAGACATCTCTCATCCGTCGCTCCTGGTTTTAATGGCCGTGATTCAACCATTAGCAAGTCTTGATAAGGCCCAAAAACAAAACCCACTCGGCAAATACTAAACCCGCTTATATCACAAAAGTAATTTGGAAATTATGCAGCTAGCCGTATTCGTTTTTCGGAGTCGCAGTAGGGGGCTTGATTAAATCTCGATCTTAGGTGGTTTGATTGATTAGCTATGGGTTATGGGCACTCGAGTTGAAGAACCCCTGAGTGGCGCTTTATTGTGCCATGACTTTGATTCGCTTCGAGTGTCGTTCTACTAGACTTCAAATCAACTGCGAAGGAGCTCCCCAGGCAATCCAACTACGATAGACGACCTCGTCGCAATTAGTCTGATATAAAATCTGCGATAAAGTCAGATAGTCGTAGATAGCTGAGCTGCATAGAAGGTCGACAGATGTGAATGAGAGTATGTGTTTTCAGCAAGGCCTAATTTGGGTCAGAGAAGCAGATCGGAAACTCATTTTGATTGCCAGACATCGCCAATTTCATACATGTATGCGCAATATTTGCGACAGCCCAATGGGAACAAAAGAGTCCAGTAATTGAGGCGTGACTGCAATTTTCGGAGGCCCACTACAATTAAAAAACAGAACGCAATTTCGCGGGCATCGCAATGAAATAAACAGCGATTTTTAACGCACTTCAACGAGGGTCAGTTTCGAATCGCAGATCAGAGCGGGGCATTTAAAAAGAGAGAGCCAAAGTCAAACGTCAATGACAGTCTGGCTGGTATGTCGCATATAGGTTTATAATATATTGGCCGAGCACTTCAAAACACGAGCTCAGTGGAGCCCGAGTTGTGCGGTGCTCCCAGTTAATAACCAAATACATTTTCTGAAATTAATATAAAACCCTATTGAACAGCTGGGAAATCACATGAATCATGTGTTCGTGCCGCACTAATGATGTTTTTACCTCGCGGTCGAGTCCATGACTGACAATCAATTCGCACATCTTCATGTAGTTTTGGCACTGATTTTGTTGTCACTTTCAATCAATTTCAATTTTCGTTTCTTCGGTTCACAAATTCTTTACGCACACGGCGATGGAGGTGGCGTATGCGCAATATCAAGTATACGCCACTCGGGCACGTGCACGACACAGTTGTTGATCGAATCAGAATCTTTATCGTCCGTTGCTCTGCAGGGATATGGCACAGATGCGAAGCCCAGATGCTGTTGACCGACTTTGGCGTATCGCGTTTAAAAGCCAACTGCCAGCGGGTTCGGTCCAACCGTTTTTATTGGCCGCCAGCGAAAATATATTTATTTGCCGCTCGCTCAAATTAACTCAGCTCAAGTCGTGAGTTTGCTCGGCAAAAAAGAGAGTCAGATATACATTGTACCAACAGAGAGAGGGCTTAAATCGAGTTTTGCCGTTGGAGATCAGATTTTAGGAGAATTAAATAAATTTAATAATAATATTAGACAGTGACAAGCTGCTCACGTTTAACTCTCTCATTTCAAACTCTCAACAATGGCAATTATTTCGTGCAGCTTCAAATTTAATGCCAGTTTTTCTGAAAAGTGTGTCAAATGTAAAAACGGTTCTGGCGTGAAATTGCGAGTTATTAAGGAACCGTTGAAAACCCTCAAATAATTACTCTCTTTAATTTTTTTTTTGTTTTAGGGAAATCAATAGTAAGTTTACATTTTGTTAACCCTCTTTCTTCATTTAAATTATTCAATGCTTATATTAAAGGCAAATAATTTGTTAATTTATATTTTGTTTTATTAATAGATTAATTATTTGCAAGCTTACCGATATTGGCCAGATAAATGTTTAGCTTTGCTAACATAAATTAAACAAGTAGAAAAAGGTTATCTTTACGATGTTTGCCAAAAATCATTTGCCCACTTCTCAAGATCGGTAGCACTGCGGATAAGATCTATATAGTCGCCATATACAAGCAATTAATGTTTACGACCTCTTGTTTAGCCGAGAGTCGTAAAAACAATCTGGCAGGGATGAAAATAATTCCCAAGGGAGTTTCCCTCTGTAATTCAGTCACGACACAAGGCTTGAATTTCAGTTGACCAGAAATATTTGCACAACAAGATTTGCAATTTGTTTTCGTTTTCTCTGCGATGCAGATAAGATAACACAGCGCTATTACCAGCTATCTATTTTTAATAATTAATTTAGAGCACATTATAATTGACTGGCAGCAGCTTTAAAATTGATTTTTAACAAATCGGCGGGGCCATCGCTTCTTCTGAAGGTAAAGACTATGATATTAGACTGTCCTTGTCGTTGGATGATGGTCTTTGAACGTGTGTCATTATTTTTGACTATATGAAGAACTGAATTTCACAAAGCAGGAAGCGACTATTTCATCAATTACAAAGCCCATTTCAGTACTTTATTATTCAAACTTTTAGTTATTCAAGAATCTGCATGAATTTTCCTAGGTAATATCTGTTGTTACTCTATAAATTAACTATAATTATTTTTCTGTTTCGACAGTTTATACACTAACTATTTGTTTTAGTTAAAAAACTGAACACTAGAGAACACGTACTTTGACTTGAGAAACGGCGGCGAACATGTTCCGCAACGGCTATGCATCAACTGGTTTCGCTGGGCCCAAAAAGTTAAAAGTAGATGGCAGAAAGTCAAAACCAAAGAACCGGCCTCAAAACAAAAAGAAGCCAAAGGCAGCAAAACGGAGAAGAGGAGCCAGCAGAAAAGAGCTTACCGGGCAAACAGGTATGGGACCTGATAGCCGCGAAAGAGCCAGCAAAACAAAGGGGCTAAAACAAAGAACAGCAGACTTGGCAGAAAGCTAAGCATTCGCGGGCTAGGAATTCTTCGGGTAAATTGAATGGGCTGGGGGTGGTGGGCTGGGTCGGATTGGTTTGGCGGAGGGGGTGCGGTGGTAATTATAAGGTGTGTGAGAGGCTTGGCCTGGGAAAGGTGCGATGCCAAGATATGTTAAAATATCGGAATACAACAGCATACGACCGTTAACAACAATCTACTGTATAGAAACGACCAAAGACATATTAACATATTTAAATATTGTGGAATATATATATATATTCCGTTAAAACTCCCTACAAATATTTATTACTATTTATAGTATTTATTCCCAAAAAAATATATATATTGTTAGGCTTTAAAAACACTTAAAACTGTTTAACAAAACGTCTACCTACGTGCCATTTAACGTTTTCTCTATTTATGACCAGTAATAGGCGTGCTTGGAGAAGTTCCTGGAACAATTGTTACTCAAACCTGACATGTTTTTGTATATGTAAGTACATTTGAACATATATTCAAATACCGAAAAATCTTAAGTTTCCAGTCCCCAAGGAAATGTTCAGCTTTGATAACCTAATTATAACCGGACCTAAATTGCATGGTTTGTTTTGATATTTTGCCATTTTTTCTGCACTGCTTATCGGTTCTTGTTACTTCGCTGGTATTATTTTAATATTTTTTCCATGCTTGAATCAACTTATCAGCAATTGTTGTTTTTCTGCTTTTACTTCAGTTGTTTTTGCTTAAATGCTTTTAAATAGCAAAGCGAAGAATTGTGGTGCGCAATTTGTAATTTTTTTAAGTTTGTTTGTTTTACATCTCCATTTTTTCTCCCTGCCGAGTTGTTTATATGTCTATGCAAATATTTAGTGAGTTGCACAGAATAACTTGGGTTAGTTATCATGTGTCGTGAGGTCACATCGTCGCCCCAAACAAGTCAACTATTTGTCAAAGTTAAATAGTAACTAGCAAGTCTTTCTAGAGAATTATCCGACAGAGAAGGGGTGCCAAAGTGATAACAATACATACTAATAAGGAAGAGGTTCCCCCGAACAGATCATTGACCCAGGGAAAACACCAACGTTAGGTTAACAAATGGGGTTCGGTTTGAGATGCCGAACTCAATGCCACATTTGTCTATAATTATGATGGGGTAATAGTTGCAAATCAGTTCAAGCTATTAACTTGGCTTTTGTTAGCGTAGCCAAAGTGGTCTGTAATAGGAGAAACGTGTGCGATAATAGCTCTATAATAGGTGTAACCCTTATATTCTTGACACTAATTATTATCCGCACTAAGCAACAAAGTTTGTAAGGTTGTATAATAAAACGTTGATTGAAGATTTTTAAGATGTGTACGAAGACGTAATTTTTATACATTGAGCTATGCAAATTAAATAGGAAAAAGTACTATATTAAAAGATTGAACAATCAGAAAAAATTATTTAGCCTTCTAAAACAATGTTGTTAAAATTAAAAATACAGGTTTTCTTTATTATGTCATAAAATAAATTGTAAAAATGTTTGAAAGTTTTAGAAATGATGATTGCTATGTGAAAAGGTAAAAAAACTTTAATTAAACTTAATTGAGACTTTATTCACACATACAAATGATATAAGAAATGAACATTTATTAGTTCCCTAACCATTTTCTTTTGCAGATACCATCCCCATTGGCACTCACCGTTTCGTGCATTTCGCCACTTTCGTCGAGCAGCGCCTCCAGACTTTGGTCGTCCTTGGTGGGCGAAAGGGGGGGCGTGGGGGCGCGGTTCTTGGCCGCCAGAAGGGAGCGGGGGAGCAGGTGGCGGCCGTAGTGCAGGTAGAGGTAGCGACCCCATCTGCGACCGGCCAACCCGCAAACGGCCAAAACGGCAAAAATGGAAATGACAAACCACATGTTGCTGTGGGCCTACAGTGGTGGTCTGAAGAACAGCAGCAGTAGCGACTGCAAAAGCTCCCTACTAAAGGGGTGGGCCGCTTTTTCGACTAGCACTGTGCAAAAGCTTGGGGGCTCAGCATTTTGTCTCTCTCTCTCTTTTTTCTCTCTCTTCCGCGTTTCTGAATGGTCTTGTGACCCACGAGATTTGCAGCTTTTTTCTCCGTTTGTTTGCGTTTCTGTTGTCGCCACCGCTTTTATCACGCTCCACGCCTTCCACTCTTCGCTTTTCCAATACTGTCTTTGCCCTTTCTTCGACACACGTAAACACTTAGTTTCTAGTCAGAACACCTAAATTTTTTTTGCTGTTCGACGGTATTTCCTGCAGATGTTTTTTCTGTGTTTTTTCAATATTTTTTCTTCTATTCTTTCACAACAAAAGCTCCTTTTTGTGGGGCTGCGCTGTGTGTTTTCAAACAAGTTGCTCGACCGACTGAAACTTATTAGGTTCTCTTTATAACCTCAGAAAAAAACAGGCCACTGTTAGCACGCAACACAGTGGAGCGAGAAAGGCAAAGCAGTAACTCACCGGAGCTCTGTTAGGTACATGATATTGGTCTTGGCACTGTTAAATGCACTAAAATAAGAACGGCCATTGGGTAAAATTATTTAGTCCAGTCCAATCTAATGAAATTAGATTTCAAATTTAAATAAATTTACATTTTTAAATTTGAATGTTTATTTGCACACCTAGTTACAATTTTTCGTTATTTTTTTGTCTTCGTCTACAAATAAACAAACATTTAAATCGGAGACAACAAATGGCACAGAATTGATTCCAAAAAGTAAATCTTAAAGCCTTATGTGTTAGTTAGAAATATTAAAAAATCATTTTATGGCGATTCTTGCTCTATACGCTCCAGAGTGAAGAACCTACATTTTTGGTTAGCAGCTCTGTTAAGTGTGAAGTTGAGAGAGATGTTTCAAACAACAGGTTTAATGTTGCGATACAATGTTTCTGCAGCATGCTGCTAGAAGAATTCCAATTGGAAGTTGCGTATACGTAATATTTTATTTTTGTGCGATAATTTATTGGCGACTGCAAATTACTAAGCTAGAAATTAAAGCATGAGCTGTATTTTGTTTTATTTTTGGCACTCACGTGCCAATTTTTTTTTGTTTTGCTTTGTTTTGGTATATTTTTCTTTGCTTTTTTCGTGTTTTGCTCGCTGCATCTGCGTTTCGGCCAAGGTTTTTATAAAATTCAGTTTTTGGGTTAAATGCGCATTTTTACCAACAGGTTTGGCGTAAATAACTTGAAGTTTTTGGCTCGAAATAAAAGGATTATATTGTTGGAAATGATAGGACTAATATTTTACTTTGCAGGCTTCATATCTTGGCAATATAGTTTAGAATTTAATTCAATTTATAAATTTTCCTAATTCAAAATATTCAAACAATCAAATGAATAGAAATTTAAAAATGTAATTATTTCGTTAAATTCAAGTGTTAACGTAATAGTTTGTTTGTGCTGTAAAATATACGAATTCAAAAATTTTTTGAAGTCCGAGTTGTAGATACAAGTTTGATTCGGAAGCTTGACTGTAATTAACACCTTACACAAATCGGGAGAATAAGAGGACAAGTGGCCGAGACGATGACCATAACTAAACGGATTTGTGGGCGTGTTAAATGCGGCGACAACATCAGCAGGTCAACATTTTTCTAATTAGTTACGCAGCAAACCGGTTAAAATATGTTTTTCAAATCGCGTAAACATACCCCTTAAACAGTTGGAGTAGGGTACTTAAAAATGTACTGAAACCGGAATCGGCACTCAAAACATTGCTCTACTTTGGAATGCATATGGTTTTTTTAAAGAAACCAATCGACTGCGAACCGGTTAAAAACGGATAACTCTTTAAATTGCTCTTGTTTCAGAGTCCACAGATGGTTTCCATCACATGATCGTACAGAAAATTGAGTTTGCATCACCCTCAACTGGCTGATTTATGGCTTTTGATTGCAAAGCTGGATTTTAGATACTCGTATATTAAATCCTAGCCAGTTAATATGGTTAACTCCCGTTTTGTGGGGATTAAGATATTATGCAGGATGTTTTCAACTCGAGTATTAATCAAATTTAAGAACTTCGTATATATTTTTTAAACTAGTTTTTTATTCTTTTCCTCGATTAAATGCATTCTATATTGAGACTTATTTCCACTATTTCACATTACTTTATTTAATCTATCGATTTCTTGTTACCCAATTCAAATAAAATCCGATCATTAATTCACATTTTTATACCCGTTACTCGTAGAGTAAAAGGGTATATTGTATTCGTGCAAAAGTATGTAACAGGTAGAAGGAAGCGTTTCCGACCCTATAAAGTATATATATTCTTGTTCAGGATCACTAGCCGAGTCGATATAGCCATGTCCGTCTGTCCGTCTGTCCGTCTGTCCGTCTGTCCGTCCGTATGAACGCTGAGATCTCGGAAACTATAAAAGCTAGAAGATTGGCATTTTGCATGCAGATTTTAGGAGTTCCTACGCAGCGCAAGTTTGTTTCAAAAAGGTGCCACGCCCCCTTTAACGCCCACAATCGCTTATATACGATTTTATTTAAATATAAATTTAAATATTTCGGAAAAGTAAAAATGCAGTTTTATTGTGTTTATCAATACCTATCGAAATGTAGAAGAAATTTTTCAAATCGGACCATTCGTTTAAAAGTTATGCGTGATCAAAGTTTCTATCTCCATCTCCCTCGCACTCCTTTTACCTGAGTAACGGGTATCTGATAGTCGGGGCACCCGACTATAGCGTTCTCTCTTGTTATATGATGAAAATGGTATATATTTATATTTCTGGTATACCACACAGCCTAAAACATTGTTAACAAGTTAGTTGACCTCTTTTGCGGCGGTTCCAATTTTATAATACAATGAAATTGACTGCACGCAATTATTTTTTGGCGACCTCAATGATGAAACAATCACGTGTCTCCGAGTATCTTTACATCGCAGCCGTAGAGGTGTGTGATTTGATTTGTTTGTGTGGCCATTTGTCAAATGTTTGTTGGTACGAGTACATGCAACGCCCTCTCGACAATCGTCAGGTAGTGAGTGTTGTATTACCGAAAACTTGTTAATAATGAGGCAACAATTGCAGCTAGATGCTGGTAATTCAATATCCCGACTCACGGGACCAGAAACAGGAATATGAAAGTTTGTGGAAGCATTCACTCAGCACTCAGCACTGCAGTTCCTCCATATCGATTATATTTATGAACGGAGGAGTAAGATGGCAGCATCGAAAGAATATGTATCGGTAATACAAAAATCGATTCCAATATTTTCGGATTTGTAAATTCAAAGGTATTTAGAATACCTGATCAACAGTTCTCCAAATATATGTTGAGTGTTCTTAAAAAGAAAATAACATATCCTTAATTCGCCTTTTTTCCATTCTATGGAACTATGTACCTCTTAGCGTTTCGTAACCTCTAATTAGCCAGTCCTCGGAAAAATTAATTGCAATACAAAGGGTATAGAACCAGTCAACCATTGGAAACCCAAGCCTGATATAAACAAAGCTTATACGGCTATATAGCTCTTCACAACTGGCTGGTTTCGTTCCTCCAAACCGAGCCCATTGTCGCATTGAGTTTCGTTTTCGAGCAAACACAAAAAGTATTTATAAATTTTGTAGGTTTTGTTTTAATGAAAAATCGTACAGAAACTGGGGAGTCGACCTAGGTAATGTATTTAAAATTAAACCTAATTACAGTCAGAACAAAGATAATTAAAAAGAGGTGACACCCCGACCCCGAAAACAATGCCGAAAGGTGAAAGAAATGTCAAACGTGCCTCGTATAAGACAAAGGTTTAAATAAAAAGCTAGCTTGTAATGCAAATTTAAACGAGACCAAAAATATTTTAGATTTTTTTGTAGACCGGCTTGACGGGTCTCGAGTTAGGAAATTGGGGAATTTCTAGTTGATAATAGAATGTCATAAAATATGTGATTATGCAGATGAGAAGAGTGATGTTTATTAGTTCAGATTTAAAAAGGTTTAAGGGTACTTGCGCGTCGTTATACCCACGAACTTTCAATAAAAATTTCTCCGAAATGTGAAAATCATTCAAATGATGCCCCTCACAATTGTAACACTCGACTTGATTGAGAGTGGGAGATAAAATATTCGAGAGCGACTGATAACCACTATAAATATAAAAATTTATAATGTCGAGGTCAAAAAAGAAAGAGTGTTGTAAGCATGCATTGACTGTTTAAATAATTCAGTGATAAGGGTCTAAGTTAAAGAGTTCAATAATTAATGATAAAGAAATTTCAAGTGAAAAAGTTTCCTCTTAAATTTGAATTTGCTTTTAATCTCTTGCTTGCCAAGAATCCTCGCTCAAACGCTCAAACAGAATGAGTTTATATAAACGACTGCTTGGCGACTAACAATTTTCTGGGTAATTTAAACAATTTCAGTAACAATTCATATTTAATTCTCAGACGAATTACAAGCACACACAAGGATTGCCCAGATCATCTGGTATGCAATAAAGTGAGTCTATGGCATCCATTCACATTCCACCTTCGTGGCAAAGGCATTTACATGATCATTATCGCCGGGGCTGGACATTTTCAGACGGATCCGACCTTATGGGCGGCTATTTGTGACTCTTTCGATCAATATGGCCACCGTTTATGGCCGAGGCATTGAATACTTTTTGGCTTTTGGCTGAGACGCGCGCGGATTACAAATCTGAATGCATTTTGAAACACAATTTTCTTCGTATTTCGATTTCGTTTTCGCTTTGGCTTTGCTATTTTTATTATTTTATTTTTTCTGCGCAAGACTTTCACCCCGGGCAGAAATGTCTCGTGGCTGGGAGAAGACTAATAATTTGTTGGCTATCGTGCCTTCCGCTGATTCATAAATATTTACCCTTTTCTTGATGTATTTGGCTATTTTCGAGATTTTCATTGTTTTGGCGCTCATTTTGACACTGTTTTCAGCCGGCGGCCCCAGAAGAATCGCAGAATTGTAGAGAATTGTTGAGAAGACCGAGAGAGCGAGACACTTTCTTCGCACTCGTGTTTCTTTTGTGTTTCTCCGTATCTAATTTTGGACACGCTACTCTGCGCGGAAAAACCCGAAAGGCAACCGAAGCTGTTTGCCCAAGTGCAGAAGTCAAATATTTTATTTCTTGGCGGGACAAGAGTCACATTTTCGAAAGAAAACTTCTAAAATCCGTATAACACACGGTCGACAATGCGGGAGTAGGAATTTTGATTATACCGAATGGAACGCGACGGCGACTGTGCGGCTTGGATGTGTTGCGAAAACTAAAAACCAGCAATCGCTGGCTCAGTCCACACAGTCGCAGTCAGCGTCGCAGCAGCAGCAGCAGCAAAGGCAACAACAATAACGAAAACGAAAACAAAAACAACATCAACAACACCAGCAGCAGTAAAAACAATAACAATATCAACAGCAACAAAACGTGGCTCAGCTGGTCGCGGGCATCGACGTTGCTGCTTTTCTGCTGATAACTATAGCTATAGCTTAAGACTGTAGTGTATGCCTATCCAAAGGGACACGACTGTGGGTGGCATGGGTGATCTTGAATTTGAAATGTTAATCACTAAAAGGAAGGTTCGTCCTCTGTTTTTCCAAATTAGAATATAGTCTTTTCTGTGTAAGTATATAGGTTCCACAGTAATTGGTTCCATTAGCATACTTTGTAGCATATTTTAAATACATATTTGATTATTTACATTTTAGATCAGGATCAGGAATGCTTATTTCTCTTTTGATTATCTAAATGCGGAGTCAAACGCCTTTAGTACTTTTACTAAAAGACAACAGCAATTTGCTGTATTTAGCTTTCCCACAATTTTCAAGTGTTCTGATATTCCAGAAGCACATTCGAATCACCCTTGCTCCAAATCTTTAAAAGTTCTATTTATTAAGTTGAATTTCCAGTATTATTACCAATCCGATCATACATAAGTGTGGGTGCTAAAGTATTCGCCATTTGCGGGGGAGTAAGGGGGCTTGGCCAAAAAACTTGATCGTGGGGTTTATACTTAGTTGTCCGTGTTGAGCAACAGAGGCTCTACAGCTAAAAGTTAATCAAATCTCGAGTTTAGCTACGTATGGACATGATCAGAGCGACATGTAGCTGTTTAAGCTGATCAAGAATGTGGACACACATCCTTCTTTTATTCAAAGGATGTTTTTACATTTATTATTATTTTAAAAATAATGAAAATAAAATACTAATTAAGGTATTTTATAACATACCGAATACAAAACATTTTAAAGGCCCCTTTATATTTTGTTTTGTTATGCAATGAGTTAGGCCTGGACTTTTTGAGAGCCCCTCCCCGCTTTCCCTTGTCGCGGTAATTGCTTTTCAGGTGTTTGCCTGCGCTTTGCTTTACAGCTATGCAAACATATTAACTGTCATGCTAATCAATCGATTGCACACTGCCTATATTTATTGCCTTCCAGTGCCATTTGTTTACTTTGTCCGCTTTTAAACGAAGCATTTTAGCGGCTTACTAAATGTGGGGGTACACTTTTTCGTATGCATTCCTTGAAAGGTAATCAAAACCGTTGCACAAAATTTTCCGAATGCACCTATCGAAGATTTGCCGTCACACCCCCGTATAAAACGGAATTTTCTAGATTAAACGTCAGATTTAGCACCTATTTGGGGTCAGTCCGTTGTGAAATAATCAAGATCATGAACAGGTTAAAGATCCTTTTTGTGTAACTTATAGTTGTATTTATAAATCAGAGGAATAGATTAAGGCTGTTGTAATCTTTTCAAAAATCTGATATAAGCAAAGGCAACTTAGTAAACAAACAAGTTATTAAAAGACTTTGATGATTTCAACATTATTCCAGTTGTATCTATTATTTTAAGTGAAAGTAATAAAAAGTAGTTTCAATGTTGTGTATTAAGATTATTTAATGTCTTTTACTTGAATGATGAACTGGTTACATTTAATAAATTCTGCTTGCAAAAGCTTAGAGAATTGATATTTATCATTATTATTTAATTAATCATTGACATCAGGCTTAGATAAAACCTTATTATCTTAATATTGAGTAATCGATCAGGATTATCTGTCATAATATAGATACGTATTATACAAATAAAACCATTTAACTTTTAAACAAGATCATCGCGGACACCTCAGTCGGTCTTAATTATTCAAAGCCGCACCCACAACCCATAACTTTTGTGACTGAGAAGTGAAATAATTCTGGAGGAATACTAAAAAACCTTTTACCGCTCCCATTTCTCCGCACGCCCGAAGGCATATTACGGCAGCATTAAGCCAGTGTTTATGGGGCTGCAATAATTAAGTGCGCAATTTAATATAAAAGTAAAGTAAATAAAATATAGAGGGGAGCTCTTTTGATAACCCGAGAGATAGAGAGGAAAAGGCTGACAATGTGATATGCAAATTGAGAAGATGATTCGGCTGGCGATGGAGATGTAGATGGAGATGCGAGGAGGCCTTTGAGCAATCCAATTCCAATTGTCCTCCCAGCTTCGTTCGTAAAATTCATTGAAACCAATTGATCGTACAAGTACAATAGCCGGCCTACAAACATACAAGCGGGACATACAGACGCACATTGGTTTATTTATAGTGTAGGGGCAAGTGGCGTTTAGCAATTGGAAGCCAAGTTGATTTGACTGGCGTCAGCGCCCCTGGGAAATGGGGGCGTGACTTGGGGACTACCGTTTAGAAATTTGCACTCCCCCAAATAAGCGGCAGTCCGGTCTTCCTCCGCTAATTGAGCGTTTAAGTAAGGCGCATCATTTGTTTTTGTTTCACTTTATTTTATTCTGCTATTTTTATTCACCTGAACCGGATTTAGCATCGAAAAAATAGACGATGATGAGACCCCACCAATCAACTCACAAAGCAAAAAAAAATGTTCAGAAAACTGAAACCGGCTAAATGACAATCGCTGTGGAGCGCTTTAAATGCTTATTTAATTTAATTTTAATTAGAATATAGTTAAATGTAGTGGCTGTAAGGCGCAGCTTGACTCAATGCGACATGTGTTCGATCTGCATTTAATTGAATCCATTTCTAATTGAAACATCGTAACGATTTATGAGCGGCACGCGCTTATCTCGGCATAAGTAGTCCATAGCCAATAAAAACTAACCCAACCGGTTGAAGAAAATATTGAACTCGAAAGTCATCAGATCCAACATAAACGTTTGCGATCCATTCATAAAGTTATGTTGAATTGATTTTAAGCGTTGACAGGCCACAAATAAATTGATTGAAGTAGATATTAGAGTTTATTCATTCGGAATAAATAAAATAGATTTTGGTATCAAATTATTTTTTGCAATTAACAGTTCATGATTTAAATACTCAAGTGCTTGAGTGCTAAAAAGAATCGTCGCATTCTGTCTCTCCTACAGACTCGTTACCATACACAATGTATAATATTAACTTTCTGAAGATAAACCACACTCCTGGTTTATTTTCGTCTGCGTTCATCCATCAAATCCAACTCAAGATAAGCTCAAGTATTACGCAATTGCTTGGCATTATCTGTATTATTGTCATTTTAAATTCACCCAAATAAAACCCAAAAAGGTCTTCGGGTCTATCAATCAGAGAGGAGTCGAGCTCGAGAGCTGCCATTCTTTGATGTTATATTTTTATCACTTATCGCTTGGGGCCATTTTGGTTTAGCGGAAGTTTTTATAAGCCAAGTCCACAATGGAAGCGATCTTTTGAGGATGTTTGCTCACTCATGGCTGCCATAGGTAATCCAACTATTGAGAGATAACCCCTTGACTGCCAAGATCTATTGATAGCACTGGGGTGCCTTCTGTTTAACGATTATAAATGTTTTGAAGCGACGCTAATGAGGAAACAATTTGCTGATGCATTTTTACACTGGCACGCTGATAAGGTAGGAAAATCGTCCACTCGAGCGATAAGAAGAAACTCCAACCGGGATTGGAAAAGTGCCTACCCTCGAAGTTGCCAAACTCGCTCATCGATCGATCGTGATTCCAAAATTGGAGGTGGCACGCTTACGGGAATGTGAAAACGTGCACGTAAATATTGCGCAAACAAATATACTAAAGGCGCTAATTGTTGTAAAAACGCTGATAAATTAATATGTGTCTGCACAGTAGCAGGTGCTTTTAAAATGTTAAACATTGCGAAACAGAGCCGCGTCGAATCCAATCTAATTAGCATATCAATTTGGTGCCTCATATTAATACGCGAAGAATGCGGTTAGCTCGAAAGGGGGCAGAATTTCAAGGGGCCGGCTCTAGATTGGCTCCCAAGTGATACACGCCGATCGCCGGCAAGGTTGGACCTAGCGGTGGTCGTATATATTACGCATGTAAATGGGTTGAGCTGGCTGTTAGGCTAGGTTGGGTAATTCGGCCACGTTTCTGTAACGATAAAGCCTCAAAATGGTTTGTTGTGGTTGCCGTGCATTTGGGTGAGTGAAGCCCCAAAAGCGTCGGAAAATAAAACGAAGTTTGTTGAACTAAAATAATAGTCAATAAAATGTAATAGATTAGTGGTTTTATTCCTCTAAAAACTTAGTGGATGTCTACTAAAAAACCAAGTTGTTATATTCAAGAATCTTATTTTACATTCACAATGGAAGTGAACAAATTGTTTTAGACTAGCTAAATATTTGTCATGGAAATTGTTTTTGAATGTGAATGTAAACTCGTTTAAAAAAATAAAGATACGGTTACTTCCTTGTTGATAGTTTTGTCTAGAAGTTTTGTTTTGTTCAATTTACATTAGTTTTATAGAGTAGTTTGCATTCAAAGGCTTTTTGAACGAACTTCAAAATTTGTGATGAGATTTTGTAAAAAGTCCACAAACAAATCCTGTTCAACCCTTTTTAAAGTAATGTTGTTCTTCTTTAAAATTTGAGTGATCGCAATTTGGTTGGTTCTCCACCACCATATTTTGTTGTCCTTTTTTAATTTTTTGGAGAATAATACGTCTGAGATTTTTCTATGCGATGAAAATGTTTGAATTTAAGATTTTTACTGAAAATGGAAACTTGCCAATCTAAACAATAAGTAGTTGATTTTGTTAAGAGTGATTTTAAATGCTCGCTTGATAAAGAGATGAGCCAATGCAGTAAATATTGAGATCCCAATAAATAAAAAACCAATGATAGGTGAATAGAGGAGTGCCAAAGGTACACGAAAAACTTGAGTGCCGCGAACAAGTGCTGCAAATGGGTGCCAAAGATTGATTTTGAAAATTTTTGTTTTTGGTGAATGGAAATAACACAATGAAAGTGCAACAGTGCTTAGTTTTTTAAAACTACGGAAATATAAACTTAAAGACCAGCGAGCATAAACTATTAAAAACCAACAATAACGAAAAACCGAAATATAAATATGCAAAAATTCAAAATTTTCACACAAGTTCCAAAAAACTTTTTGGTGTATGTTTTTTTTTAGTTTTAAGTTTGGTGCGGACAACACAGTTAGGTTTAGGTGAAGAATTCGTATAAAATGTTTTTTGGTCCTAACCTCGCCGCCCAACAATTCCAAGTCATGCGATGCGGCATGCGATGCCGTTTTAATGATCTTGTAGGTTTTGGCGAACGGCGCCTTTATAAGCTGTCGTAGCGCAGGAGATTAGATATCATATGAACAGTTTTAAATTATGGCGAATTGACCGATGTTGATTTTTTGTTTTTCGTTCGATTTAATTCGATTTTAGTTCGATTGGAAAATAAATGCAAATCAAATTGTAAAACACGAAAGGAAGAAGAAAAACAAGAAAGGAAGAAGAAACGCATGTACAATACACGTGGGGAAAAAATGTAAACAAGATTTACGATTATATAAGTATGTATAGAAAAATTTGGCGTAAGAATTTCATTAATTAGTAATTATTAAATCGATTTCTGAGGCATAACCTAAAGAAGCAAATGTAATATTCGATTTGGTTCACAATTCAAAAATGTCGTGGAAGAGCTCGAAAGAATCATTGAAAAATATAGAACAATTCGAGGAGAAAACTCAGAGCAAAGAGTTAAACGATATGGAAAGATAGACAAAGAGATAGTAGCGCGTGGGGAGCCTCGACTTAGGCTGGCACTATATGGATGCACACACTCACCTCCCAGGACTCGCGGGTCAAGTCGCTAATCTCCTCGCCATCCTGGCTGCCGCCTCCAATGCCGGCTTTGGTAGTGCCGCTCTTGGTCCACTCGGTGTCTTCCTGGATCAACTCAAAGCCACGCGCCTTGATCTGCTCTTCGTCCAGCTCACCGTACAGGTGCTTTACCCAGGTGTTTATGAAGCGATAGAGCTCATCAACGCTACAATTTAAAAAGCATAACATTATTTTATGATTTACAAGATCAGAATAGGTACACAGTCGAAAAAAGGGTTCTTATTTATCTAATTTTAAAATTAAAAATAAAAACCTTTTTGTCATCACTTTTATAAAAACCACTATAAGATACCCGCTACTACTCAGCTTATCATTTGAAAAATAAGTCTTCTACCAGCTGATGGCTTTTTTTTTTCGGCGCGACAACAATCAGGTTTTAGGTGACAAGATACGAACGCCTGCAGCTAACAATCCTTTGACCCTTTTCCGCTCTTTCAGTTTCATTGAAGAGCTCTGTGTTTAAAATATTCAGTTACGTCAAAATGAAAGCTTAATTTTTAAATTGGTTCTAAAATAATGGATCGATTTAGAAAATTGTTGATGCTTCATCTCATATCTCTAGCTCTTTTCAAGATCTCCACGTTTACCCGAACAGACCGACGGACTAGTCGGCTAGATCGACTCGACAATATTTCCTTGAACAAGAATATAAATACTTTAGAGGGTAGAAAAAGCTTGTTACGTTTTTCATCGTACCCTTTTACCCTACGAGTAATGGCCATAAATACTGTTTTGTATTGTTGTAACTTAGTGTTAGTGATTATTCAATTCTCAACTCCCAACTAGAGATGTTGAAAAACCTTTTTAACCATGGAGATACAGACTTGAAAATGGGTTCTAACTCACCGATTCTTTGGCACACTGAACCAGTACTCAGCGCGCAACTTGTTTTTGCCATAGGACATGACAGAGGTTGGCAGCGGAATGGCCTTGCCGATGGGCTTGCCCATGCGCAGGCGCAGATACAATGGTGGGTCAAGGCAGGCTCTGGCCGGTCGTGGGATGAGTTCTGCGGAAAACACATTATTAGTTGGGTTTCGGTGAAAAGCGATGCCCACTCCTCTTACTGTCCACACTGATAAAGAGTTCCGGCTTGTCGTCCATGGAGACCATGGAGCGGTAGTCCAGCTTGGGCGTCTGCTTGGCCTCCTTCAGCTTGGTGCTGGACGAAGTGCCCTCCGACGAGTGCGGACGTATAAAGGTACCGATTGAGGAACGTCTGGGGAGGTCAAAATAAATGAATTAGCGTAGGTCATAAAAAGAAAGGACAACGAGTACGACTTGTGAACGATGATCAAAATTTACACTTGGAACTCAAGAATGTAGCTGATGAATCACTTGAAAACAAATATGGGTGAATGTGCTCGGTGGATTTAGGTTCTTCTTTGCGTTCAACACTACAACATCAACATCACTAGCAACAACAAGAGCAACAACAACGGCAAGAAATGGTGGAACACATCAAGAAAGTGGTGACAGCTGATCCAAGATCCGTCCTTACCCATAGGTCATATGACCCTCGGAATGTGTCGAGTGCGGAGTCAATGGCGGCACAGGTGAGCCACCAGAGTCCTCGGACGGTGTTTTCGAAAAAAGATTCCCGCCCAACTCTGACACCAGAGTGATGGGCGAGCTATACGGCGTGTATATAGTATAGAAATCGGGTGTTGTGTCGTGTTATGTTGTGCAGTGTGGTGTGTTTGTGGATTGTAAAGGTATGAGCGTGAAGAAGTGGAGTATGTATGTTTAGCAAAGCAGCCGATCCGCACAAAACGAAGGTAAGCATTTGGATTTTTTGGTTTTTGTTCAGTTTTCGAAACGAAATAAACAAAATTTGTTGGCACCAATTATAGTCAGAGATCGCGAATGTATATTCATTGCGTTCGGCATGGACTCACCTTGAGAATACTTTTGAAAACACACTTTGATTGGAGTCGCCCGTGTTGGGTGCCGAATCGGTATCTCCTGATTTGTTCAGGCTACCACCTAAGCCACCGGGTTGCACAGCTCCGCCCTCGCCGGTCAATCCCTCCACCCAGGTCAAGGGGTTCGAGAAGCGTTTCAGCGACTGCCGAAGGGAGAATACATTAGTGAATGGCTAATCAGATCATAAACATTTGTATTAAATCTAACAAAGGGAAAAGGCGGAAAGTCGAATATATATTAATAACCACTTCAAACCCTTGAAAAAACTAATATAAACAAACTTTCAAGTATTTTAAGACCAATGTGATTGAAGGGTGAGGGGGAGATACACACCTTGTTCTTCTTCTCCGCCTGCTTGTCGGTGGCCGCCAGTGCAGCCGCATGTGCCTGAGCCTGCTGGGCTGCCTCGTCGTCCACGCTGAAGCTAACGCTGGAGGTCTTCTTGCGCACGCCGCCACCCATTCCTGTGCCGGCGTCAAGGCTCTGGCCCAGGATGGTGTTCCGCGGCGGGGACTCGCTGAAGTGCGTCGGCACAATGGTTTTCGGTGGTACCCAGTCGGAGCTGAGGACAATGTCCGCGTCACTGTAGACGGTTTTCTTTGGTATCGGCTGTACGTTGGGAACGGGCTCGCGAATGTCGATGCCGGAGTCGTAGCACGACTGCTTGGAAAGCTGCTCCAGGTGCTCCAGGTCGATGCCGGAGGGAGGCAGGGGACCGACAGCGGAGGCGGCAGCGGCGGCGGCTCCAAGCGGCTGGCTAGGCGGTACGCCGCTCACCGAACTGTTGGCCGAGTGTGGATCCTGTACCCGGGCACCGCTGTCCACAGTGATGTTGGACTCGTTGTCGGCCTCGTCCTCCGAGGATCTTCGGGAATTAGACAAACAATAGCTGAGTAATATTTGGGGCGTGGCACACACAGATTTATATACAAGTGGGGTTGATTTGTGGGTGTGATGTGTGAGGGGTTTGGTGTAAAGCGGTTGGTTTGATAACACAAATTGCGTTTATGGTAAGGCGTGGTTCGAAATATGAAAATAAAAATACAAGAATACGAACAGAAAGTTATTAAAGCAATTAAAAATGGTCTTCGGCAAGCCGAAGTCTTTGAATGATAAAGTAGTTCACATAGTTATATTCCACGCTGATTACTTTATGAAAGCTACTTGAGATAATATAGCTCATTAAAAGCAAGATATCGGTGTTAGTTTCAATGAAAATACGTATATATGAATTATCAAATTAATTAATTTTACGGTAATCATAAGACGCAGTAAACAGATTTAAATCTCATATATTTCAATTACCGAAATTATTGTTTGTTATGGTTTATGAAATAAATCGACTTATAATTCCCCATTTGAAATTCGAATTTTCATTCAGGTAATTACAATTATCTTCCTTTAAGGTTTATACATTTCTTTTGTGAAAATACAACAATTAAACATTTGTGAACAAAGTCCAACGACCACGAAAATAGTATATTTTTAAAAGCTAACTTTTTAAGAGCAACTTTAAAAGTAATTAAACTTTTTTTTAAGCTTTTTATATTATTCAAGCAGACCTTTTAGGCATAGTCAACTTTACAATTATACAAAAAATTTCCATTATATAGTGACGTGAAAAAAAAACCATTAAATATTGTTCAACAAACAAATATGCTTAGAGAATGTGCTAAACACAAAGCGTGAGGCAGCTGGGCAAACACTAACCGGTCTTTGCTCGGAATGGCCCAGTGGTGATCCAACAAACTCTTGCGCCGCTCCTCGAGGGTGGAGCGAGTGCTGGAGAGGCCCAGGCCGGTCTTCTTGTCTTCATCGTCATGAGCGTCAGTCTTAGCGCTATCTTTGGCTTCCGTAGAAGAGTCCTGGAGTAAAGGAAAAACTCGAATTAGTTGCGATATGGGATTATTTTTATCATAATTCCTCACCTCCACACGTTCGCGGTCGAAGGCCTTGGGGAAGGCGTCGCCATCGCGTCCAGTGCTGGAGCAAAGCGACTCCTGATCGTCGGCAATCTCCAACGATCCAATTTCAGCTGACGGTGGAAACAGAATATTAGTTGGCAAAATCAAATTTATGTTTTTAAACTTTTAATTTAGCATTCCGGGATATAAAATATAAAAATTCTAAATTGATCAAAATTCACTTAAAAAAATACATTACCTATTTAACATTTCTATTAAATGGAATTTGCTAACTATGACTCACCATCCAAACGCTCTTTGCCGTCTTCACCTAGTAGTGGCTGCTCGGACAGCTCCTTGGAGTCCTCCTCGACTAATACTGGTTTGGGATAATAGATCTCCGGCTTCTCCGCATCACCCGATCCGGAGTTGAGGCCTTGACCTGCTCCTCCGGCCACTCGCATGTGCGCGATGTCGTGGAAGATGGCAGCGTTGACCACCAGCTCCATGGGCGCAATGACGCCGTAGCTCTCTGGGCCGTGTTCGATGACCAGGGGATCGCTGACATTGGGATCGAACATGACGGCATTGGGCGTGACCAGGAGGACACCGCCCACCACGCCCTGTCCGTCCGTGATGTGGCGCACATTGATCTTGAGGAAGCGTTGGGTGATCACCGGATCGTCGCTCTTGTTGGCCTCCTCCTCCGCCTGCTGCTGGCTGCTGCCGCCCACGCGCTCGATATGTCCGGGTTTCGGGGATCCGGGGCGCAGGCCCTCGAGTATGTCTGCAAGAAACGGCATATAGTTAAAATAGTTGTCTTCGGTGCAGGAAATAGAGAAAAATATTTGTCTGCAAGAACGGCATTTAATTAAAATAATATATTGGGTGCGAGCGGTTTTCGGAGGGGTTTGGCTGGGCTGTGATTATTATCAACTACACCCGTGGCCGACGATAAGATAGTGAAAACAAAATTGATATATGAGATAGTTTAAACTAAATCTGCGCCTTGTGACCTCCTTTGTTGTTCTAAGCGTTACGACCAGTGATGGGGACGGCAATATTACGTTTTTATTCGGGAAAATAGGGAATGTAAAAAAGGTAATATGATAACCTATTGGTGGCACCCACTTTCCAGTAGCTCGTGAAGGGGCACTGTATTTAATTTAAGTTAAGTGTGCTTTTTAGTTTTTAGCAATTTAATAATTGTAATGTATAATGCTTTTCACATAACATTTTAAAATTATGGTTTTTCTCCTAGTTTTAATAAGTTCTGATAAAACTACAAGAGTTTATAACATTTAAGAATATTTAAAAATTTAGTAATATAATTCTAAGAATACAAAGATAAAATTCTCTTTATAAAATCATACTCTAAATATGTATACAATTTTAGTGTAAAATTGTTAAAGTTTAAATTTATTATAAATAAATAATTAAAAACAATACATATTTTAAAAACTTTTAGGTAAAACTTGATTTGGTTAAGACGGCGAGGAGATACAACTAGATATGTAGATAGTAGTTCATCACTAAACTGAGATACAATTTCCGGGGATAGGGCGTGAAAACGTGACCCGTGGGTAGCATTTGCTTCCGGAAAACCTGGGCCGTTCGTCGGCCCTTCAAGGCTAGTAATTAGTAATTTGACAGCCCAAAGAATTAGCACTTATTCACAAATCGGTGCGCCAACAATGGTAGGAAAAACAAACAAGAACCTCCATTGCGCCAGAAGACCGCCGTGTGCATGCTGAATTTGCAGATCTTGACTACGTCCCGCTGCACTCTACGTCGTGGATTGTGCCGCTCCTCTACGTGGCTTTCGGCACTCGACCGCCCGAATTTAATCGCCTTTTTAAGTGCAAAACAGCGGAAAACACGTTCTATTAAATGAAAAACATTGGTCAGCAGTGTGACCGTTGATCGGCCCCTTAAATATACCGTCCATGGAAATATATACTAGAAAATACCTTTGAATTGTATACAAATAAATTAAGGGGATTCCCAAAGCTATCTAAATTTCGTGCAAACTTGAAATAGTCTGGGGATATTTTTTAAAACAAAAAAATTTGAAAAAAATGTTTAACACTTACTTTTTCTTTGCTATTATGCTAATCTCACACTTTTCTTAATGATAAAATCCATTTCTAACACAATTATGGTTTCTTAAATTAGTATAATTTACTAACATTTTCAAGAGACTATAAACTATGCATTTATGTATGTATAATTCAATAAAATATTATAAAAGAATTAAGTTATGTGAAAATGAATATCTTGAAATTATAGCATGAAATGTGTTTGCAATTAACAATTCCCCAAGGAAATCAAGAATTTTAAATGAAATGTTTTCCAAAATTTGTGCCACTGGGGATTATTTGTTGGGTATTCTCGACCCAGTGGCATGCAAAGCTCGTGCAACTTAAAATCTCAAGCGGCGATGATGGCAAATGCTTCACTATCGTCGCACCAATTGCACCATTTCCACGGAGCCGGCGCTTCGCCTGGGTTGGCTTACCTTTCTCGCGGCTCTCGTCGCCGGACAACTTGCGCTCGACCGGACTCGACTTGCCGGACAGGCTGCCTCCGTCGGCGTCGTGGGTGGAGCTGCTGGAGGCGTCGTCCTTGGCACTCTTGTCCGGCACCAGCAGCTGCTGGCCGGGGTAGATGAAGGAGCTGTTCAGCCGGTTCAGGTGGGTCAGCTCGGAGGGCGTGGTGTCGAACCGGGCGGCCACGGAGGTCAGAGTGTCGCGATTGCCCACGGTGTAGGAAATGGTGGGTATGGTGGGCAATGAAGACTTTTGCCCTGCGAAACGAAAAGAAATGATAATTAATAACTTGAACAGGTGGCACGTGCTCGCGTTTGGTTACTCGGCGGAGTGGCTGTGATGGAGGGACGCTGCTTAAAGACCTCAAACAAATCGCCATCAGGTCGCAGGTACGAGTAAATCACACCAGTGGACGGAGCCTGCTGTCGGCGCAGGTAGATAACCGAGAACTCGTTCGTCGGCAGATGCCAGTAAATCTCAATCACTTCCATAATTTTGCACCAAACTTTACACTAATCTTTATCTGCCTTAATGCTTAATGGCGCATCTTTTCTGTCAAGTTGTCACAATATGTGCTGCCATCTTGAGCGCGCATTTTCAAACCCTAACATTGTGCAACCGCATCGTGCGAAATATTCAAAGGGACTGGTGGCAAAGCAAAAACACAAACTCAAGCCAAACAACAATTTTATCAAGTTTACGATTCATGTTGATACGGAAAAGCCCGATAAGAATAAGTTTATAGGTTACCCCCGTCTGTAGTGACTCAGATAACCAGCTAATCAATTTACCATATAAATCGATGATAAGAAATTCAGTCAAATAAAGTTTAAATTTAACCCTTTTAATAATTATCTTATTCATTTATTTTCCATAAAAAAGAGCGGTTATTTTTTGTTTAACCTTCGAAGAATTTGAAGCCCCAGATTTTCGCTACCTACTTATATATTGAAAATATTATATTATAAAATGATATATAATCATTATAATAATTTTGGCTCTTGCTCTTTTGGGGCAAGTCATATTAAATACAATACACATTAACTTAAACAAGAAAAGTTTTAAAAATTTGACCATTTTTTTTTAATTTTCTAACTGAATTTCAGAAAAGGAATAAATTATGTTTTTTAAATAATAATAATTTAATTTAATGTCATGCCCAGAGTGTTATTTACATTCCGCCACTGTAATTAATAATAGCGACACCTAGCGTCGAATTTTTTACACGGTCTGTTGAGCGTCCTCTAGCGCTAATTTAAATTTCAGTTTTACCGTCTGGCAACACTGTATTTTTGAATTAGATCAAAACGTATATTCAAATAATTTTCACAGCTGGTTTACTCAGTACTCAATTGAATAAATGATAATGTATTTTCCTAAATTATCAATTATATTTTAATTGAATAATACCGAAGAAGGTAAATGACTACAATTTTGAATTTGTGATTCACTTTCTCTCTCCCTAAAAATTACAAATTTACGAAGGGTATTACAGACTTTAAAACCACAATTTCCAGTAAAAATTAAAAACGTTAATTCTCAATTGTTCGAAACACCAACAAATTAGTGTGGCGAAATCATACAGGTATATATTTTATTTAACCTATATTCATATAAAGTCCCTGAGTTAAGTTTTGTTCATAACTAGTTGGTTATTAGGCTAATTAAATGCAGTACTCACTTGATAGTTTGTCGACGCTCTCAAAGCGCTGCTCGACTTTCGAGCGGAGTGAGTCCAGGTCAAACGGAGCCGCAAGGCCGTGATCCACGCTGCGCGATTTGCTCCTGGAAAAAGTCACAGAGCAGTTGTAAAATCGATTGTGAATGGAATATTTCGGCTTTGTAGCGATCGGAGTGCAATCTGTTGCGATCCTTATCACTTACAAATTTCCAGCTCGAATTGTGACCATAACCGGGTAATAACAATTTATTTATTGGCTGCCAGTTGCCTTTTTTATTCAACCTTTTTGTCGTGTATTTTGCTATCGTTTTGTAAAGATTATCTAGACAATCGGCGAGTGTCCAAATAAGGCAAAACGACGCATTTAAAATGTTTTTTTTTTAACGGTTTTCGATTTGTTTTTTTAGATTAGCCTTTAAATAATTGTAGAGAAGTCACGATTTTTCATGCAACTTGTCCTTAAGATGCTTGATAGATTAATAATAATGTATGTGAGCTCCATTCACAGTAGAAAGAAAATATTTAATGGTAGTATTTATTAACTTAGGGGAGACGGAAACCATTCATTTTAGCTGCTAAAGATCCAAACTAAGCATTTAATTTACAAAATAACTCATATTGGCTCGTTGTCGTAAGATGTTACAGCAGAAAAAAATACTTGAATTCTATGTTTATTTCTGTGTTATAATTACACACCATAAAATACTTGTTGGAACTTAATTTTAGTTTCAATATATTGTTTATAAAACCTTAATTTTCTAATACAGTCATAGGAAGGCCTCGACTTAGCACTCTTTCCTGTATCCAATTGCTCGTTCGTCACCCGATTAATTTGCTCACTGAACTGTGCCGAATTCTAAGAATCAACTGATATGGAGGAATACAGCCGGGAGCCATGTCCCTTTCGCATCATCGAGGATTGCGGCGGAGCCTTCACCATGGGTGCTCTGGGCGGCGGAGCCTTCCAGGCGATCAAGGGCTTCCGCAACGCCCCCTCCGGCCTCCATCATCGCCTGCGGGGCGGCTTTGCGGCGGTACGGGCCAGATCCGGCCTGGTGGGCGGAAACTTTGCGGTGTGGGGCGCTACTTTCAGCGCCATCGATTGCACCCTGGTGTACTACCGGAAGAAGGAGGACCCGTGGAACGCGATTTTTGGAGGGGCGGCCACCGGGGGCATACTGGCCGCTCGTACAGGTGAGTTCTTTCATCCTTTTAGAGGCTTTATGTATACATAGGTAGTGTTTTCGGATTTTAGTTTATTTTATATCCGTATAAAAACGTGTAGTTGCATATTAACCATGTTTTTATCTGATACTAAAGACGCTGAACTCGTTGATATTTATAACGCATCTGATCGCAGATAAATAGTGATATCAACCATTTTCAATTCAGCTTGTATGTATTGGGTTTAAAAATGTTTAATCCTTTGGCAAAACAGTTATTCTTTTCCAAGTTTAAAAACGCAAGGATCAATCCTCGCAAATGTAAAACCTTTGTATGTGGCTATATTTTATATATATTTTAAAGGGATTTTCCTAATTATCTTCGCCAGGATTAACCTCCATGCTCAGCAGTGCCCTGGTGGGTGGAATTCTGTTGGCCTTGATCGAGGGCGTGGGCATTGTGGTGTCCCACTACTCGGCGGATTCCTACCGCCAGGTGTCGCCCGTGGAGAGGCAAGAGATCTACAAGCAGCTGCACTTAAAGCAACAGCAGACGGGCTGTTCTCCTTTTAGCGCAGACTTTGCGGAGGTAAGTTGGATCTCCTCCAAAAGCATATACCCTTCTTCACCTGGCACTCTTCCATCGCAGGTTAATCCACCGACATTGTAGGATTCTTTGCTGCGTCATCGCTATCCATCCGCGTTCCGTGGATCGACGATTGCATACCAATTAAATACGAGATTACTTTGATTGTTCAACGACAACGCCTCCAAATCTGAGTCTGGCGGCATTCCGATTTCAATTAAAATTCATTTGTCGTATATTGCTAGTTTTAGAATCATAAATATATTTTCCTTTTCGTTTCTTGTTTTGTTCGGTTCGGCATTTTTATAGCCACAGTCCGAAGTCGAGCTGAAGTGTCGTGGCGTTTTTGGAGGCGCGTGTGCTTCCTAGCTCCATAATTGAAATACCTTATTTATTCGGGGCTCCCTCCCCACGACCCCTTGGATTCTGTAGTTGGGCAGCAAGAACTATCTCACTGCCGCCTTGATTTATGGTTTAAGTTAGTTCCTATATAGATAAACATGGTGTTCATTCTCACACTCGCTCTGTGGGCTTAACAATATTTATCTTTATTTTATGATTTTGAAATTTATATTTTTCTCTCCCTAATTGCAAACGAACTGGACTATAATTATTATTTGTTTTTTATAATCGTATGCCTTTCCAGTATATATTCATTTAAATTGTTTTAAATGTTTAAAATTATTTTAAAAGCGTAGACAAAAAAGCAACTTCTAATTACTATTTAAATAAATTTCAATGTTTGTCCCTTGCCTTAAGAATATTCTTATTAAAGTTGTACTTCAAATATCAGATGTTCCTTATTTTGTTGTGAATTATTTTTCCGATGTACTTATGTATGTGACATTTTCCCTATTATTGCGGTCCCCTTTTGATTGGCAAAACTAATTTCCGTTTCTATTTCGAGCGGGAAAATAAGTTTTCCTCCGTCAAGATAGTTCTTCCAAAAGTGAATGACAACTACATGCACGAATTGACGAAGGGGAAAATATTTATAGGAATATATTGAGGCTTTATTCTGCCGATCAAGTGTCCCCTCTCCCTCCGCTGAAAATAATAAAATTTTATTTGCGCGTGCCTTTTCACCGCGTTGCCAATTAGCGGGCAAACGGCGATAACCATAATTGAATATCAATGATAAAAACAAAATATACATAAATATGTGTGCGGGTAGAATAATTGTTCGCCTGAAGTTTTCAGCTGGCAGCAGCAGGCGCATGCAAAGTGCTTTTGTTCGAAGATAAACAATGAAAAGCAAATACTAAATAAGTATTTAACGCATATTTGTCGCCATTCGATATTTGTTTTCCCCATTTTTATCACCAGCCCGCATCTACCGCCTTTCGCCAACGAGAATTTTCCACGGAAAGTCTTGGAATGGCTGCGCAGCTGAAAAAACCCTTCGGAAATATAAATAAGGATAGGCCTATGGGAGTGAAAAACCTTTGCAAAAACAACGTCTGGGCGAAACAACTGTGTTTGAATTTAAGTTGGCTACATTTGACGACGTCTCGAGTTATTTTTTAAATATTTAAATTAAATTGAGTTCAAGCAGCGACCTAGCCAATGGAATCTCATTTGCACAGTTGGTTTTCGCGTTAATATGGAAAAGTATTTCGCTTTTGTTCGGCAAGTAAACATGAATAATTGTAAATGACATAAATATTATTTTCAGAGGCTGAATTTATTTTTCGAATTTTTTCTTTGGCTGGCGAGGAGGTCAGCTAGAGCAAGGCGTGCCAAATATTCGCAGTCTCACATTCACTTAATATACGATACATATACAGAAACTTTGGGCAGCGGGATTTGACGGTAGTGAATGCAAATGAGTAGTAACTCAGACTAGACTGAAACCTATAGGTTTTTAACTTGAAAAATAATATTGATTAAGATGTCTTTTCTGCGAATTCATGTTGAGTCACCGAACAATTCCTTGAAAGTACCTGCACTAATTACTGTTGCAAATCGGCATCGAGTTGTAAAATGTTTAACAGACACGCTTCCGCATAAACTAGTTGGACACACTAAATAAAAAAGCAAAATAACATACAGGTGCCTTCGTTCAATTCCCATTTATTCTCTTTATTTTCCCACAAGCTCGAATATAAAGTGAGTGCATTATTACGAAAATCACAGTAAATAGCAGGAATGCGACGTATCATAAAGAGCCAGTGGCTATTGAATAAACCCATGGAAGCACAAGTCATTCAGGGCTCGATCAACACTAGGCAGGTCTATATATCTTATCGCTCTTGTGCATTGTTTACCTTCGAGAATTTGGCCCTGGGCTGCGATCAGTGGCATGAACACAACTCCGAAAACGGCGGTAGTCGTTTTACTGGCACAATTCCACCCAGCCAAATGTCAACAACCCACGGGGTGTTACCTGCACCACTGTTTGGGCTTCCCACTAGAGTACTTGTTTTTATTATTGTGTCCGCGGATCGAATCGTAGACAGTAGACAGTCCAAGTTGAACCTCAGCCAATGACTCAGTTTTACTACGTATACGTAATGTGCGAGGCACAATAACACGAATTATTGGCGATTATTGCAGTTGTGAAATTGATAATGAATTGCCTATACTCAATGTTGATGTCTTGCTTTTCCGCGTGACTCATTATAGGTTGTGGTCTTTTCTTGGGGTAGGTTCTGCACATTCAGTCTCATCCCAACTAAACTTTTCTTAAGTTTAAGAATCTATTTTTGTTATTGCCCTCCTATCTCTCACCCTTCAAACGTTTCGAACCCGCGGATTTTATCTGTCAACATCAATTAAATATCAGCTATTTATTTACACTTATACGCGACTTATAAATTATCAAAAATCGTTAATAAGACGACAGCGAACATTAAGATTATCTATAAATAATCTGAGAGCGAGTGTAATTTGAACACCGGCACGCTGGTTTTATAAATTATCAATATCTGCTGCCTGCCGTTTTCGATTTAGAGTTTTGCTCAACTTATATACAGACCGCAAAAACGATTTATTGTTGCAATCGATTGGCTTATTCGAAAGTTCATAAATTGCTAAATTGGCTTTGGAGTTATGGTCACAATTCGCTGAAAGTCAAATATATCATTAATGTTATAGTAATAATTTTATAAATATGAGCATGCAGGTGAGTTAAATACAGTCTGGCCATGCAACATTCAACAGCGATACATAGATTCAGATCACAAAGGGGCAGCTGGATAAATATGTCATGCGGGTGCAGTTAAAGGCTTTTCCATATACATATGCACTTGATGTGGCTCTGGCTCATTTGCATTTGTGGTGGATGGGTGTTCGGGTGTGGGTGTGGCTGTGAGTGTGTGTGTGTGTGTTTCTATGGGATCGTTAGTTGCAACTTACCTGCGCACGGGTATCGCCAAATTGTCAACGCTGCGTGACAAACTGGAAACATCTTGACTAGCCCTACGTGACCTGGCACGTTCGCAAATCATAAGGAGCACATCGGGGCAGGCGAACAAAACCAATTAAATGAGCAAATTGTGCCAAAACAAAATACAGTAGGTCCAAAGAAATAAACGGAGAAAATTATACGGTAAATAAAAATATATAATTACGAAATGGTTAAATTCAAAGTAGACAAACACCGTAGAAAGGGAAATGTGTCTCGCCTAAATCGCGCGACTTTAACAAACGCCAGTTTACGGAATGCACACGTAGTAAGAGGGATTCATGGGACCCAACCCCGAACCCGCCCGTCTAATTGCCGGCCATATGCATCGCTATATACCATGGGATATTTACATGTCTATATGTCTGTGGGGAGCACGTGGTTTAGTCGACTTTGAGCTAATTGCTTTGGAATCGTCACGTCCAGAAAAAAGGCGAATCGGGTGAGGTCGTGGAAATAAATGGGACCGAATTGGGGGACACTTTATCTGAAAGCTTTTAGCGGAGTGCAAGAACCGGATGTATCTTTAATTTCTTCCCATTTGTTGTTGTTCCGTACATCTAAACATAGTTACTCTTCTTAGATTCGAAGAACCTTAAGTGCTTCCTAAGAAGTCAATCTTCATAAATACATAAAACTCCTGGTACTTCAAAGATTTAGGATTTCCCATTTACCATTAACTGTTAGGATTTCCCATTTCTTTTGCAATCAGCTGATACTATCAAAATAATCAATATGTAGGTATTTTAAATTTTTGTTTTGTTTGACGCACTCGAATATGTATTTGTTAAGAACAATGTTCAACTTAAGCAGCTTGTCAAGGGTGAACAGTTAATAGACCGATATGATATGGGTGCAATCAAAATTCACGCAATTTGCGACTATTCCAGTTAAGATTGTTAGAGCTCAAGGTCTCTTATAGCGATTTTCACCCGAAAAATCTCTGATATAGCTCATGGTCGAAACATTTTGCACAGACAGTTTATCTAAATTTGGGGCAATTATGAGAAGTCGTTGAATCGACTCAAAAAGGGTGTTTAATAGGTGTCGAAGAAATGTAAAAAGCTTTGTTATTTGGGTCATTGAAATGTCAAGACTCATTCGTTTAGTAAAAACTATTTAAATTTTAAAATTTATATTTCTCTGTGGGTAAGCTGTGAAAGTTAAATATTTCCTAAGCTTGCAATTGTTAGTATCTTAATGACTTAAATTATAATTTGCTTAATCTAATTAATGTTTTTGTACCATCATTTAATTTTCCTTTAACTTATGTTGGCTTTTGCTTAACATTGACCTACAATGCCAAAAAGGCGAAACTCAATAAACAAACAATAGGGAATTGGGTTGGAAGCTTGGGGAATAAGAGTACGTGCAGAAGATCATGTGGAGTGCTTGATTATAATGGTCGACGGTTTTGAGCTCACCGGAAGTTAGGAACAAGCTTACAAAATGTATATTTCCATCGTGACTCATGTAGATAACGATTAAATTTTGGTTAAAACTTTAAAGTGTACTTTTGTAGCATTGCATATTCTTTTGAAAACCCCATACATTTCAACATAATCGGCTGACAAAAACGTTCGGGATCTAATCGGAAGTGTTTAATGATCATAATAAAGATACGATCGAAAAAGAAAAATGCCATTTATTGGTTACCAGGCAATTATTGTCTTTATGATTTTTAAATATAAATATTTATAGCCAAAGCTCCTCAAAACAAAAGGTTTAAGTGTAGAAGGGATACAGATTAACTTACCAATAATATTGGGATGTAATTATAACGTTCTGCATTTTGTTTTAAATTTATGTGATGTTTATGCACTTAGTTCATTACTTTGCTAAACAGAAACAATATTAACCCTAAATTAAATGCAATTTCTCTGATGTCTTAACACACAGAACAAGGTCTAAAATAATTAAGGGGAATTGATGAATGTTTTAGGGAAAACTTGGGATACCGATTAACTGGTCGATCAATCATAGCCCTAGTAGTTGACAGATGAGTGAGAGAAAAAACAGAATGTGGCTAAAACAAGCAAAAGATAAATTTACTTGACACTGTTGACTTTTAATGATTCAATTTGGCTGTCAGTGCTGTGGGTTGTGGAAAATATTGATGACAAAATTAATTAGCAGGTCGGAGGAGCCGCCGTCGGGCAGGGAAATACAAATGAAATTCGCCCAAAGTCAGCCCTTATCAGCCAGAGTCTCGGATGAATACAAACAACCATGGCGAAACTGACAACAAACTGCAGCAGTTGTCTAAAAGCGTCACGTGTGGTTCGGTCACCGGTTTAATTCCGCCTTTGATTTTGATATAACTCTATTTTGCTTCCAGCCTGGGCCCGACTTTTGATAATCATATTTGAAGTCCCCCCAAGGCCTTGCCTTCCTCCCACCTCATAATTAGAATTTTATGCCGCATCGTTATCTCTGTTTGCCCTGGCTTTCTGTTGCTCTGGAAAAATAAAGCGAAGGAAACGTTGTTTGTATTTGCTCGTCCGTTGCTACCAACTTAACGACGAAGAAAAAGGTTAATTGGATTTTTGGACACATTTTTGCAGCTGTCTGTGCTATTTTTTGCACATAAAGATGTGTCATATTCGAGGGCACGTCAGCACGTGACGATTGCGTAATGGAAATAATTTTGACTCAGAGAAGTTCTAGCTAAACTAACTTAGTTATGTGATAGCAATGTGGGATAAAGCGCTGAAACGCTAAACAAATTCTGGATTGTATTAATCATTTGAAGCTATTTACTTCTCCAAAATATTCAAAGACTGCCGCATTAATGGGATCATCTGCCTAACTGATCGTCTTTATGCAACAAATTGTTCGAAATCGAAAGATGTATCTGTCTTCCAACGGATTACCTCAGCCACAGCACCCAAATGATTATTCATGTACCCCCGACAAGGTGACTGCTTATTCAATCTGCACTTGAAATTAATCCTCCTCCGCACAGTCAACAAAAACACAAATTTGGGTTAAGGTTGGCCTTCACCTGCGGCTGGGAAAAAGAAAGTCAACGACGGGGCTTCTGCTATCGGCATTATCTTGCTTGGGGGTATTTGTGTGTAAAAAGTATTTTGTAAATATTTAAATTAGCCGGCGGCGTTCTTAGTCATGCGCAGACGAGGAAATAATCGTCGCACATTTATATTGCACGCCAACATTTTTTGACTGGCCCTAATTGAAACAATTAATTGCATTTTATATCACTTTTGTAATGCCTTGCGGGTGTGAGCACGACTGATTGTGGTCAGTTGCCTTTAATTTCTCGGCGCCAGCGGCGTCGTAAATGAAAACATCAGCAACTCGATTGATATTTTCTCCAGCGTGTTTACTTTTTGTTCCACCTGATTGATATTCACATAAAATCTAGTTTGGATCTGACGTGTTTGCCAGGCATTTAGCATGGAGCCTATAATTTTTGTGGGCAATCTGTGAGAATTGTCAGCCTGCCTTCATTAGCGGCTTATTGAGGCAAATCCTATGGACAGGCAGGCAACATCTGGCCAAGACTTCGGAAGCTGGACAGACGAGCCCCTTGATAGACAGCTTAAAACTGAGAACTTTAACATCCAAACAACTTTGTATTTTTCCTTCTGACTGACTAAACTGACCTTCACTTTCGTAAATTCCACAAGCAAAATAAAACAAAAATAACAATTCCAAACAAAGAAAGGCAGAGACAAAATTTCAATAAACCAGTTTGGCCAAAATTCAAAATATTTACACAAACCGACGCGGCAACAACAGCACTGAGAAACCTTTATCTTTCATTTAAATTGAAACTTGCTTTACGTAAATTAAGATAAGAACCGTGTTATCATTGGGAAAATACGAGCACACAATAAACAAAGCATTGAACAAAGCGAGAATCTAATTGAAACGAATGCAAAACTCGATCTCGATCGAACAAATTTTCTTTAATGAGCAAATATTAAATTGAAAGAGATCGATGGCAATTCTCGCAATGATTTCATTGCCTCGGATCTCTGTAGGTTTCCATCTGGAATGTGGTGCTCAAAGAAATTGCGTTTAATTGGTTTTAAAGAGTTTCGTTTAATGTAATGAATATTTAATGCCATAAAGCCTAATTGCTTTGCACATTTCGTAATAAATATATAAGCAATTTGTATTGTAAATAAATTATGAATTATAATTAACTCAACACACACTCTCGCTAAAGGCACTGAGAATCCAGTTCGACACTTTGCACTTTGCATTTGCATAAAATTACGATTTTTCGGGTGCGATCCAGCCGCGGATTCGAGAGGGAGATCGGTTCAAATGTCTCGCTACGCGTCAGTTCCATTGCCAACTGACGGACGGAGAATAAAAATTATCCCATGGGTCCGGGTCTGTCATTGTTAATGACATGGGCCTGGGATGTTATCATTCTGGATACGCTGGTGTGCGAGCGAGTGTGCTCCGCTGCCCTCTTGTTCTGACATTAATATATATTTATCAAATCAGCAGCCAGCAGAGCGCAATAAAAGGCCTCTGCCTCTGTGGACTTTGTGCACACACGCACGTAATCATTCGGATCCAAACAATACCCAGATCCCCACTTTATGTTCATTTGGTGTGGAATGCAAGTTGGACAGATCTGAAAACATGTCAACGTATCGTGTATATATCATAGCCACTTGTCCCCTGATTTCTAACCAGATCTAAAATATCGCAAACTGGAGATAAACTTTACGTTAACATTTCATTGCAAATAAAATCCAAGATCCAGTATCAGTTTGTATATGTGAACATGTTTTTCTGAATTAAGTGGGTCCAATTTATATGGCGATACGATATCTGAATAATTACTAAAGTAACGCTCAGAATGACATTTGTGGAGCGTACAAAACATATTTGATTTATTTAAATTCAAGATGGAACCAAAGTGCTAAAACATCTCAACTCATCTGAGTAAATCTGACCTAACTTACTTTAGTATATGACATTCACGTTGTCAGTTACGTAAACAATCAAGGGTTACGTCTTCCGAAACTGTTATCATATGTTTAATTTTCTTAAATATTTGCAAACTTATTTAGAAAGCGCGTTAAATAGCCGAGTAAACAAAACGTGAGAAGGTAATTTCGTTTTACAAAGGCACTTATAGAAGTAACTAGAATATGCTAAGAACTAAGATATAGATAGAAATTTGAAATATACAAGAATTTCCTCTACCTAAGTTCCTTTTAAGGCTTATTAATAAAATAGTTATTAATCATAAGAGAATGATCCCATCTCTAGTTAGAGAACCCATCGGTGCTCCTATGATCAATCATCATGTCTCAATCATAAAATCATCAATTGGGTTGTAAACTTTTGATTTTAATTACCATACAAGGTAGCAAATTAGCATAAACGTCTAGTAACCCAAGCGGTTCCTTTCTGATCAATCATCCCATCACACTTGATCATTACTGGAAACCCACCTGACAACGTCAAGCTGTCTGGACCCCCATTCGAATTTAAATGTATTACCTAGTTGCAATATTAATTACCTTTAAGAATTTCTCAAGCCTTGAGTTGGGTAATTCATTTCGCAACAATCATCGATGAATATCGAAGCAAATGAACCCATAGGATTACATCAACTTAAACTTGTTTAGAGAACTTGTAATGATATATGTATATTGAAAGGGCTTAAAACCTAACAGCACAATTTGTAAACAAACGACATGGGGCAACGTAAAAATCGATTTTGGACAAACGTACTTATATATGTATATATATAGAATATATGGCAAGGGGCGGGGCAGGTCTAAAAATGAAATACGACTCAATTCGCGTTATATTGGGTGGCCATAAAGAGATAGATGTTGATACCAAAATGTCAGGGCAGTCGAACCCGAATGAGGTCTTATGGAAGTCTTTGGTCAGTCTTGTCCCACTGGGCCCATAAATCGAACGATTATAAACAATATAATAAAGTATATGTTCAAGCAATTGCGTTTCCCAAGTACCTGTCACAAATTGTTGTACCTTTTTTCCAACGTTTCTGTTTCTGTTTTTGTTTTCCGTATTCAATTTTGTTTGTGTTTTTAACTAAACTTTCGACGCCTCGAAAGGGGCGTTACGAGTTTCATTGGTGAGGTGAAGGGAACGCTGTACTGAATTTCTTATAGGGTCCCGTGTTCGTGTGCCCGTGCTGCCTTTATTGTTAGTGCTTTATTTGTACTAATTTGATAAGCTGAAGTGGGTTCCAGCTCGGAAGAAATAGTTCAACTCGAGAATGGTGTTTGTGCTTGCTGCTCCGAATCTGATATTGAGACATTTTCAAGTGTGGAATTGACGGTTTGCTGACAACCAATGAAAGTTTGATCTACGTACTTTACACGGGGATGACTCATTCAAACTAGTTGAACACAATATCTGGGGCGCCTTTCTACAGAAAATGAGTCAGTATCAAACACAAAACTAATGGTAAAAAAAAAATCCTTGTGGGATAGACTTCTAAACTAAATCGGAGAAAGAAAGTAATACAACATGTGGACTTTGAGTTATGTTTTCATGAAGTGCTGCTTAAAATATTTTTTTGGGAAAATTTTTGTGTCGTGGGTAGATTTATAACTCTATTTATTAAATAAAAAAAATAAACCCAATAAACTCAACCTGACAAGCTAATTGTATATTTTAAACTAAACTATCACTAACACCTAACTATAATTTGAATTAACAAACCGACAGTAAAGAAAATCAAAGTAAATCAGTGAAAATACTGAAAATTAAGATTTGGGCATTATAATTATACTAACGTTATTATGCAGCTAGTTTAATTTTTTTGCACTGTTTTAATGAATATCCGCAAGTGTTCAGGCAACTCACACTACTTCAAGAATACCTGATGAGTTATGGCATTTGCATACAGTCGCACACAAGCATATAAGCTGACCAAATATTGGCCAAAGTTGTTGTGATATTAAATAACTAGTGTGTGGGCATTATCCAGGCATTGACTTGGAATCACTAGGCCTGGCTCTAAGCATCTTATGGGATGTTGTTGGACTAACCGATTGAGAGAGTGACTGACTGATGGAATTCGTACTTGTGTCAACATCAGAAACTGAAACAGAAGCTAGATTGGAATCACAAAGCCAAAGCTGAACAAATACTCACGTGAGACGAAATTCTGCCTTGTGACTGGAGGCTGTTCGGTTTCGTTTGGACCAGGCCCCAATTAACAATTTCAAGTGGCAAGCTTGCGGGTGCTTAGCGGCTTTTTCAACGAATGGTTGATGGGACAAAAATCCACAAAAGTACCAAGAGCACACAAGCCAATCGATTGGCATGATTGGATATATTCGAGCAACAAAGCCCATCATCTTTGGTGTTGCTTACAAAAGATTTTTGGGTTTTTAGAGTGGATTAAAGTGACCAAAGTCGTTTATTGAAGTGGCAAAAATATATCAAATAATGAATTTTTTTAGATATGCTTTTTCCCAGCGCAACCACTTAAATGGTACTAAAAGCGTTAAGATAAAAAGGGAATAATACATGGAAACTATATATCGCGTGCTGCCATGGCAATTGAAATCGCACTACTTTTATGCATATGTACATAGATTTGTAGGGACAGAGGCAAACAATATAGCAAATATGGTCAATTACTGTTATTGCCTTTGCTTACATTCCGTTGGACAATTCGCGATATTTGTGCGCTCCATTAATTTTCTTTACGAGTTTAATTGACATTGGAAATTGTAAAGTGCCGCTTTTTATTATTCCCAGGTCGCTTATGTAAGCCAGAAGGAAGGGGGCTGATATAAAAGAAATAAGCCTGATCAAGATATATGCTCCGTAACTAATTTGCATGGCTATATTTCAGCGATGCAAATTTCTTATTTCGCATACGAATACGGTTTCGGATTTCGACTTTATTAGGCCTTTAATTTTTGTGTTATGCATAGTCCTGGCATTATTTGCTCATCAACACTTTCTCACAAAAGGTTTGTTGTTTACAGGGCCTTTCAGGCAATAATTTCCATTGTTTCTCGTTTTTAATTAAGAAAATGAAACAACAAAACAATCACAAATAATCAAAAATAATTAAAATGCGAAACAAGACAAAAACACAAACAAAGTCTCAATTCGAAATCGAGACATGAGCAAAGTGTGACAAGAGAAAGAAAGCAAAACAAAACAAAATGCTGGGTAATTAAAAGTAAGATATGACGAGAACAAACAAAAATTGTATTTTTTGAGGAAGCACTAATTATCCGAAAAATATCGTTATCGAAGTGCAATATTTATAAGCCGATACCCGTAACTCAAGAGCTGCACGGTCCGATCATCAGCCGATTTGGAGTGCTTTTCGGCCGGCTTTCGTCAGGGGAGTTCGCCTCTAATTGCCCTGGCCGGGGGCTAAGATTTGTGCGGGCATTAAAAGTAATAATTATAATAAGCATAATGGGGCTTATTCCGCCTCGCCTGATAGACAACCGGCTAATGGAGTCGAGGCGCGTCCGAAGGCTGAAACAGATCCAAAGCCCCCGTTGGGCGTCTGAGGCAATGACTTGGCCCGGTCGGCGGGTCGGGGTCAGTGAATGAACCCCCGAGTTCCCGGCGAAGGTCTCTGCTGTCTATCTTTGTTTGGGAAAGAAGAGCAGGTGTGGGTAACTATTTGTTTTGCGAAATCAGCAGTCCTCCCACACACTGTAGGTTGAATCAAAATGTGTTCATTTCAGGGACCGAAAAGGTCGTTACTTGAGATCTTCATTCATTTAAATGAATTTGAAATAATCGTTATTTGCGATTTTTATTTATATAAATCCCAAATAATCGTTGATTCGGATTATTATTTATATAAATCCCATATAAGCGTTTAATGTAAATTTTAATTTTTTTAAATCGCTTAAATAATTGTTATTTGGAATTTTTGTATACAAATCTCAGATAAAACTCTGTTTCCTCTTGCCTCGTCAGCTTGTGATCATACAAAAACTTTGCAGATAACACTATTGCAAGTTATAGTAAATATAAATAAATAAATAAATGCGGTTCATTCTGTGGCTTAATCCTATATTATAGTTATTATCTTTAAAGCAAGAAAAGGTTAGATTTTTTCAAAATTTTACGTGAGTGCTACCCCTACATTTAGTTTATTCCGAAGTCCGAAGTAACTATTAAATTAGGTTTCCCAAACTGATTCTAGTTGTGCATGAGGTTGGTCCTGCTCCACCCGTTGAAAAAATTTGAATCAGAAATCTGTAATTATAACCCTCGACGGTGATGAATGGCTTTTGGCGAGTGCGTGAATCGGTATGCTTAATTGGCAAACGAGCGTTCGGCTGGCAATAATCCAGCTGCGCGGAGGTTCTCCTCTGAGGAAATGTCTCCCGACGCATCGCATAAATTAATCTGAAGATGAGGCTGAAGCTGAAGCGGTAGCCCAGGGAAACCGGAAACGCAAGCCATCCGGGGATGTATCTGAGAGTGGGTGTCTGAGTGTGGGAGTGTTTCATGCCGGCAATTAATCACACATTCGACGGGTGTTAGTTCAACATTCGCAGCGGGAGGAGATCGGGTGGGATTGGGCACAAAAGGGTCTCTTACGCAATCGATGCATTTTAGTCACTTGGCAAGGCGTTTGTTAAACACGCAGACGGTTAGAATCAAACAGAGATGGAGGCGAACCTGTTCTTGAAATTGTCGGGCACGAATATGTTCCACCAGGAGTGGCGCTTCTCGCGCGGGAAATACTCCCCATGACTGGGATCGATGATGTCGTCGTCGTCCTCGTTGCCGGTTCCATTGGCAAAGCTGCCGGAGGCCTCCGCCATACTGTCATTGGTGAGGTCGCTCTGCGACTCGCTGCACATCAGGCCGGAGTCCAGGCTCCGCTGGTTGATGTACTCCATCTTCTTGCGCCGGTGCCTGTCCAACTTGGTCTGCAGCGAGCTGCGCCTGCGCCTCTGGCGGTCGTTGGAGGGCCCCTCGTACGAGGTGTTCAGTCCCTGGAGCACTGGCCTCGGCGACTGGCTGCCGTCCTCGAAGAAGGTCTGTTTGCCCGGCTCGTTCGGGGAACTGGCCCGGATGTTCTCCTCCGAGCTGTACACGATCTCGGGGCTGCCGGGTGCTCCGGAGCCATCGGACTTCTCGCTGCGCACAGCCGATTCATACGAGTCTTTGGTAGAGTTCTGCAAGTAGAAAATAAATGGAAAACGTTACAAACGGGCCACATCTCGGAAATTAGTTTTAAAATTTTTAATTCCTTCCAACCAAAAGCCCATTCAAATTTGGTTTGATTTTGTTTGGAACCTATTTCTGTTGTAATCGAAAACAAATCTTTGTTTACTACTTTTTTTCTGCCAATAAACGATTAGTTGTAAATTATCAACGCTTGTTTTTAATAATCTTGCCACTAACTCACATTAATAGAGTATGATAAATATGGGACAAAAAGACTATACTAGGTCTTAAAAACTTTTATAGCGACAAATACCCGTTACTCAGGTAAAGGGAGTGCGAGGGAGATGGAGATAGAAACTTTGATCACGCATAACTTTTTAACGAATGGTCCGATTTGAAAAATTTCTTCTACATTTCGATAGGTATTGATAAACACAATAAAACTGCATTTTTACTTTTCCGAAATATTTAAATTTTTAAAATCGTATATAAGCGATTGTGGGCGTTAAAGGGGGCGTGGCACCTTTTTGAAACAAACTTGCGCTGCGTAGGAACTCCTAGAATCTGCATGCAAAATGCCAATCTTCTAGCTTTTATAGTTTCCGAGATCTCAGCGTTCATACGGACAGACAGACGGACAGACGGACATGGCTATATCGACTCGGCTAGTGACCCTGATCAAGAATATATATACTTTATAGGGTCGGAAACGCTTCCTTCTACCTGTTACATACTTTTGCACGAATACAATATACCCTTTTACTCTACGAGTAACGGGTATAAATAGCACTACCATCATTTAGCTTCCATATGAATACGAAACAAAAAGGAAAATTTTAAGAACATTTAAATAGCTTTACTGTTTTTTAACGTAAACAAATATAATGTAAAATTTAGATATTATTACGATTTTAAAAATGCCCTTTTAATTTTATAAAAATATAACGACTGCATAGGAAGTATTGAAATATTTGTATAAAAATATAGTCGAATATAAATAGTAGTTTTATAAAACTAAACCTTTTTGTTACATCAGATTGAACTAAAATGAATATAAATAAATATTAGATTTAGAATTTTAAATAACCCTTTTAGTAACCAACTTTTTAAAGTAAACGGAGATTTTGCGCTTTAAAAGTTTTTAACTTTTTGGTCGGATCGAGTTTAAAGAGTAAGATTTAATGTGTGACTCACCTTACTACTATCTCGCCGCAGAAAGGAGACGGCTATGGAGCTGCGGCGCTTCTGGCTCTTGTCCGACTTGCTGGAGAACAGTCCCAGGGCCAGGGAACTGCGCCGCGGGGGCTTCTGGGGAGGCAGTGGGGCCGTGGCGTTCAGACTGCCCTCCATGTCCCCGGAGTCGCCGTCGTGCTCGTCGATGTTCACCAATGACGGTATGGAGGCGCTGGCCCAGTCCTTCCGCAAGCGGTACTTGCCGCTGTCGATAATGCTCATTGTGGAGATCGGTTCTCGATTCGGATGAGGGCACTTCTCGGGCGGATGGGTGAGTTGGTGGATCGGTGGATCGGCGGATTGGTGGATTGGTAACTGCTAACTGTTAACCGTTAGGCGCTGCAAGTACTCCAACCGATTAATTATCGTCGAAATTCACGGGCAGGGGTATGGGTATGGGTTTTGGCTGTTAATTGCCGCGCTCCAATTACTGCCAAGCGTTGCCCTCTCTCCCTCTTTCTCTGCGGTTGCGAAACTTTTACTTTCAGTGAACTCTATTGAACTGGCATTAGCGTGGTAATTAGCAGGCCGTTGTCGGTCGAGCGGAACGTTGTCGTCGGAACAACAACAAAACCAGCCTGCACGTTATTTCTTAGTGCATTGGGCGAACGGGTAGAGTACAAAGCTCTATCCATCACCGGGCTTTTGGCAGGGGGATCAGGGCTGGGATCATCATCAGGGGAATGAGTTGCACTAGGGTCTACGGTGTCAGAGAACTTCGGGTAAACAGTGTCAGATCGCTATATAAACCCGCTGCGAAGTAGTCATTAAATTAATGATCTTTCGATACGAACTCCAATAAACCCAAATTAAATAAATATATCTGATTTGATTGGATCTATAGGACAGGAAAGCCCCAGACACGAGTTACAAATTAAACAGAGCACACAAGTATCTAGATCTTCAAGGCCCCAATAAGTGGTGACCACATAAATGTAGATACTATGATCCCAAATAAATCTAATCTGTGTAAGCATCCAGAAAAATACCCTCAAACAATTACAACCAATGATAGCTAACCGTCCTCTCACTTTTAGCTCGATTGCCTACCTATTCCGCAATAATGTACGTACTTACATCGTGGAGGTAGCAACCAACAAAAGCAGTTAATAATGCAAATTAACTCAAAAACTTCATGACATCATGGGCGAGTAACAATGCGCAACAACCTACGACAACAAAACATCAGACATTACCACATGGGTTATTACAAAAACCAGCACAAAAATTCAATCATGACGGCGAGCGTTGCGATGCGATGCGATGATGATGATGATGATGATGAAAAGCCGGCGATGACTGGACTAGAATTGCTGGATTCGCGGGAGCGAAGGGGGCTCAAGATACGCCGCTTGGCTGTGAAATCGAAAGTGCCTAAGTTTAGCTCGACTTGCCTTACAACTGTCGCTATCACACGATTCTGGTCGGAACAATGGATGGCAGACGGCAATTTAAGGGGCGTGGGCCCCGCATATGTTTCTGTAAACTGACAGACTTTACAATTTAACGCCAGATCAAGTCGTGTGAGGCTGTTTGTATTTCCAATTCTCACCCGGTCGGGCAAATTATAGTTAATGTTTCGAGGGAACCAGGGGGAGTTAATTGAAATGGGTCATTAGACCCCACGCGACAAATTACGCGGCTGAGAATAGTGCTAAGTTTGCCACATACACAAGATATTGTTCTAATAAATAGGACATGCCAAAAATTCATTAATGTGAGAACAATATGTTTAAAATGTTGTTGACCATTTTGGATTAATCAAAGAAATAGCCATGGCTAACAAGAAACTGTGTTTTATAATTTTTAATGATAAATACAAAAATAAACTAATGTAGTTTGGTTATCTATTTTTTAATTTTATGCTACAATGAAAAATTTTAGAACTTCTAGGGACTAACCCTGCCTAACTTATTCTGTTTTTAAACACAATTAAGTTATGGCCACATTAAAAGTGATGTACTTTGGATATACTATTTAAAATGTAGTGCCACCAAGAAATATTTGCGAGTTTCTTAGGATCAACTCAGCCCAACTTATACAATTTTTAAGCCAAATAATCCCTTTCAGGTAGGCCACTCCAGGACTGATACCATATGATTAGATCACTAAAGTGGGGCAGTTCCCGACTCTTGTTTACATGTGTCCCTCGGCATTATCTCTGGAGGAGATATTGGCAGGCTCTTCGCAGTGTTTGTGCGCAAACACTTGACAGGGTCGTAAATACGCGCCACCTTATCGGGCCGAATATATAGGAAGAGAGCAATTTGAATATACGGGTAGCTACATGGGGGAAAAAAGCCAACCTTGTCCGCTCGATAAGTGAGCAGAGCGGGAACTCGAAACTGACCACAACCGGTCGAGCTCAAGGCGCTTACACTGTAAGTCAAACTCGACGCGAATCAAGTGCAGGTTCCGCTGGATTGGAATGGATTGTGGATTGGAGTTCACGCTTGGCGGCCAGGCACGTACAAAAGTCACGGGTCTAGGTCTTGGACTTGGACTTGGACTTGGTCTGGATCGGGGTCTGCGTTTGGGCTGGAGTCTAGGTCTAGGTCTGGGCTCTATCCACGGTCTCCATTGAGCCGCGAAGGTGGGATCCACTCCATAATTTATGGCCCATATTAATAGCCGGTTGGGGAGTCTATTATTTATTTGGATGTCGCCTGATCAATTGTGCAATGCGCGCATAAATAAATAAATACAAAGACCTGCAGTCAAAGTCCGTCTTCAAAGTCTTTGTGTGTCAATGTCATGGCTAGCCAAGCGAATAAACTAGTCGGTTGCGGTGGATCCCTTCATAAGTTTAGCTTCAACTTATGGGTTAGTAAAACAATTTAATAAGTTTGTAGAATATGAAACATATAAATTTTTAATATATCCGAGATTTGGTAAAAAAAATGTTTTAAGCAAAAAAGTAGACAATTTACAACATTTTATAATCAAACCCTTTAACGTCGGTATATCAAAGGAGTTCATTGCAAGCAACATTTAACTGCTAGCATAGAAACCAATAGGCTCATTGAGAAATCGCAGTGGAATTTTATTTAATTATTCTGTTATTGCTCTTAAGCCTCGACTTCGAACATAAAAATAAAACCATATTTCTGGAAAATCGAGTACAATCTGAGTAAAACGAAATTTTCCATGCAAATCCCACAAGAACGGAAAACTACAGCACGTGATAAGGGGAGTTGGACTGATAAGGCCGCAGCCAGTCGCACGAGAGCATGGACATGGACCTATAAATACCTCTTTGGGGTATCGGATTGGTCCCCGTATTCTGATGGAAGTGCATCAGACGAGAGGCCGTAAAACACACGATGACGAGGCCAACTGACACATGGTTGAGGCTGCAGCTCTGCAATTTGCAGTGCATGGCAAGGTCCAGTGAAAACGTTGATAACTTTGATGTGTTCAAGTGTGAAAATTTTCCATAGTCTATGTTTTTACGCAGTGGGTGAAAAAACAAGCGCCGAGAATAGATTAAAGCATCACAGGCAGTTTAAAGGGGCAAGGTATGGGAATTACGATTGCCTTTGGGCAAAACTTTGGACAGCAATTGTACCTCGACATTGATTTATGGCCCACTTGATGGGGCTAATCTTAAGGATTTAGCTTTATGATTGGGAAAGCCTAATAACATTGGATTGATTGTGGTTAATAAATAAACGAACCATTTCAAGGAAGGCTGGGAAATCCAAATTTCCTACAAACAATATCCATGTCAGTCTGAAAAAGATTGTGCTAAAGATATGTCCGATTTGGATCACTTCAGATTCCTGATAAAACACGAAAAACCCTTAACAACAATCAATCTCTGAGAGAGTCTTGAGGTTTAGCCCATTGAAATATTCTGGATTTCACAATCTGGTACTAACTAAAATCTAACGAATTCAGGAAATCTTGAGTTTTAATCTTTTGTCAATGGGTAAATGGCTACAATAATAAACCTGATAACAATGCATTTCAATTGGGCGGCAGGCACGTAAAACTGCACTTTCGTTTTCGATAGAAGCCAACCGGCAGCAAATGTATCTCGCAGATACACATGTTGAGCGGTAGGTGCAGACACGTTATGGGGCCAAATGAAATGAAATGCGAACAGGCAGAAGAGACAACATGCAACTGAAACAGAAAAAGAAGCAGAAACAGAAACAAGAGCAACACGATATAAATAAACCACTCAGACGGCGCAACAATGGACACAGAGAGATACAAATGTATCTACACACGACGATTGGCGGATACATCGCGTGTGCATGGCATGTAAACGATATGTCTGACGTTGTGCTGAAGCAATTTGCTACATTAATGCCGCAAACATTTCATCAGGGGTGGGAGCACGGGGCAAACAATTGCCCAGATGAAAGAGAAAACGGGCAGAAATGAGAGTGTTGAACAGGACATTTAATTTGTATATTAATGGAGGCTCGTTCCCGTTCCCTACGCGCATTCGTAATCTGCGAACTCAGCTGGCAAATGTTTATAAGCTGGCTGGCTATCCTATCCCCCCAATGACAAACCGGTTGAACAAATAAGTTGCTAATAATCGTCTTAAGTTCATAAAGTTCGATTTCATGTGCGACAGCCGACGACTAATTCCAAGCCAATTGCCGGGCACCCTCAGTAGTGCTAAGGTTGTCAGCTGTACGAATGCGAGTTCATAAATCACAAATTTGGAATAATTAATTCCCTTTCTTGTGCTCTTTTTCGAAATGAAAACAAAACTGGTCGCCGAATGTCGTTGAACCGCCGAGTATTGTGCATGTGCGAATGTGACACATGTATCTACGTGTGCGGCAAAGATACAAATGTATCTACATGTGCTACCGTTTTAGCGGGCGTTGTCATTAGCCAAAGTGTCAAGTGGTCGACAGTATTTCGATTGTGGGCTGCTTTCAGTTTACGAGTGTATCTGCAAGATACGACTCCGTTCTGCTTGCCCAATAGCTCGCATTTCCTTTTCGGAATCGGAATAAATACCGCCCGATTGCAAAAACAATTGCATCAGACCGCCTGTTTATTTAAGCCCAGTTTCACATGACAAGCCGGCCTGCGGCTTTATTAATAGACGCGACACTCCGATACACTCTGATCGTGTTGCCCATACGTGTTTGCTCACTGGCGAATTCCTGCCTGGCCATTCAGTCATTAACTAACCAGTTTACACCTGGCCTGGCCTGCACACCCAATGCAGGGCGTTGGGCGGGGCACCCCCTCCCCCCGCTAATGCAGGCGTGGGCGTGGGAGTGCTCCTTTCTGGGCTTCTATAATTGAGAAAAATGCGGAAAAATGGGTGGGTCCCCGGTCCGGCGATTAGAGCGGGATTCCGATGGTCATCGGGTTAACCTCGAGTTCTTGGCGAAACTTTATCGTTGCTCCTTCACATATACCTATATATGTAGGTATATTTATTTCTTCAGTTCGTTAAAGCCACTCCTTATAAAAGTCATTTCTGGTGTGCACTGAAAAATATACTTTAAAACTACTCTTCACTATCATACAGATAATTCATTTTAAATATTATCCTAAAGTTTTTTGATTATTTTCATTTAAAAAACCGGTTCTTGAAATAATTTTAAAAAAATGTGATAGATTTAAATCATATCATCATATTATCATCTTTGAACTTATGATTTCATGTCTTACGATTTCGTATAGCTTCAAATTTTTTACTGTTATATTTTCTAGTTATGCTCCTATAAGTAAATCAATACGTATTTAAATCCAACCAATTAAAGATTTTTCTTTGAAAGTGTCACAAACCCAATATTTTGAGAGCAATACGTGTATCTAGCAGATAAAAAAAACAGCTCTCCCAAAGTATCGGCTCAGATAAGCGTTCCCAGAAATACAAAACTCATTTCAAGTTACAAGATACCTCCGCTCACATCAGTAATTCCATATAAACACAACAAACATCTATGAAATAACGAACGAAGATAAGTTTAATGCAAACAAAAAGATGCCCCGTTTGATGACTCAAGACATTACCATTATGCGAAATGTTTAGAATGAAATCAACTTTGCTAAGCAGAACACGTAAGCCATATAAAATGTACAAATTCCATTGTATCCTAACGATAAGTTAAATATCTTGAAGACCATCTCGAATTTAACGATTATTTTTTACAAAGTAACAAACTGGTGTCACATACAGCTGTTGATGAATGGGTATTGTATAAATGGTATTCAAGCCAGCATTTTTTTTCCTTTTTTCTTAATATTTTTCCAAGAGTCCAATCACACCTGTAACAACGCGCTGTTTAGTCTACAAGCTTTAATAAATAAGCGAACAAATGACGACATAAATCCGCCTTAGAATCAAACATATGATACTCGAAAGCCGCTGACTGACAAACGAGCTATATGTACATATATATCGGGGGATTGGGCGGTGGTAATCAGAGAGCGGACATTGCCAGGTTGATATGGCGACATGGAATGACATAATCCGTAACCGTGACACTTGAGCCGATTTGTGTGTGAACCGCAGAAAGAATGCTGACTCGGTCCCCGTATCCGAGTCCGGCTTTTTCCCGGTATCTGTGTCTTTGTGCTCTCGAGCCGGCCAACAATTAAAGTGTTCTGACGAGTGTGGTTTTCTCCAGTCTCGATAATTATTTGCCGCACTGGAAACAAAACTCAAGTATCTTACCATGGCGGAAGTCGCGCCGTTGTGCGCCGCCTTTGTTGGGGAAACCAAACCAGTTCGGGTTCGAATTCACTGTCTCCCTCGCAACTACGCGCTCAATCAAACCCAATCAATCGTCAACTTTGTGTTCCGCAAAATGTGAACAGCTTAGAAAACAGCGGGTATGCGTAAACAAATTACAAGTGCTCCGAAACAATCCAAAGACGGAACCAAATCACATGGGTGGGCCTTACGCCCCGATAGACCCCAGAATGGGAAGACTATAAAATCAATCAATATGCAAATCAAAATCGGTTTTAATAACGCAACACTCTATGATTTGAATGGGTTATGAGTGCAGCTGATTGATTAATGATCATCAAAACAGATGTGTAGGCGTGACAAACAGGAAGTGGAAGTCCGATTCCTTTGTATGTTGCATGTATCAAATCTACAAATACGTATTGGGTTCTAGATAAAATCAGGTTCTCGTATTTTTAACTAGAATATCGCCAAAGAATCACAATTTATTTAAAAAATGTCAGATTATACAAATCTGTTTAATATAAACCAGTTAAATTAATATGAAAACAACGCTAGCGTATAGGGCTCAATGTAAACAAGATCTACAAATGGGTTTTCTCTCTGAAATTAAAATTTTTTAACATTTAAAACAATTTTCCCAAAAATGTGTTGATTTTACTGGCCAAAAATTAAGACGCATTTAATTTAATTAGTCTTATCTAGCCAACCCTAAAATATATATAGAATTTATTGAGCATACTGCCGGAAAAGTTTTTTGGCAGCTGCGTTTCGAAAATTTTGGCACACTTTGGGCGGCCAGATCTGAAAATGTGTAATAAACATTTTATGAGCACTCTTTCGATGCTTAAAACTTGGTATTTATTAAATCATCGATTGTCGGCAATAAATCAAAATTTGTGTATTGCAAATGGAGAGTACTTTTGTCTTGAATGACCACACAATAATGGGATGGACATCTCAAGAGCCTTTGTTTGCATTTCGGCGTACCGGTATTTATAAATATCTATAGATTTTTATTTATTTGTGTAATTATGACACTTTTTTACGCCAACTTGAGCAAACAAATACCATTAAGCTCCTTTGTTTGGGCCAAGTAGAATTCACCGAAGTCAGGTACAGTGAGCAGAGACAAACAAAAGCCCATAAATAAATCACATGAAAAGACAACATGACAAAAAAACACCTCATAAAAAATATATATATAAGTTTTATTATTGAGCAGGCAAGATTAAAATATTCTGTCCTGTGACAAGCCTCCTTTTGGCAGCCATAATAATAACAACAGCTAACTGACTCAGAGACTTCCTCGTTTAAAGTCGTATAGGCTTGAAGCTGTCACTTAAAATCAATAAAAGTAAAAAACCAGATGCAACGGCTATGCGTAGATACTCAGTGGGAATTTACATTTCCGTGTTGGTTTTTAAATTATTAAGTCATTTTATTTGCATTTCGTTTTCCATTTTCTCCTCTTTCTTCTTATTTTAATTTTGTAATTTTCTTTTCACTGTTTCCTGACATTTATAATTGATTAATCGACTATCCAACTCGATTGCACCTTTAAGTGGCTAAATAAATGTACTTTAGCACCTCCAACTAAATAAGTATAGGACTTTATTATTATTTTGTTCCACTATCTATAAGTCGGTCGACATCACGTGGGCCAAAATTTATGCACAGCTTGCGGACACCGTGATAAATGGCTTTGTCAATAAATTCTATATCGACGCTTTGTGCGGCATTTCGCAGAGTTGCGTCAAAATAGAAACTGAAAAGTTAATCCGCATTAATTATGTTATCAATTTTTGATGGAGCGTATCACACTAAAGATATTAATTTTGTGTCGCATTTAATTAAAAATATATTATTTACTTTTATTCGGTTCTATTGAGGCCTATATTTTGAACGCTCAATATTAGGTATATGTCAATGCTTGAGTTTAACATTTATTCTAATTATAATTTGTTTTTGCGTTCTCATTTTACGCATTTTTGGGTCTATTTATAAAAAAGATAAACAAGCGCAAAACAGACTGAGAAGAGCTGAGCCAACGATTATCGCAAGTGGATGCTTTACTCTTTTAAAATTTTCTCGCTACGGAAATCAAAGAGAGAAGCTGCTGCAGTCGCCAAACAGTCTGCCAATCAAGCTGAAAGACTTTTTAAACTGGTACGAAATTTAAATTTCCGTAGATTTGTTGAAGTTTTTGTGAATTTTTGTTGAAATCTTTTTACCTGCCTTAAATTAAAAAAAGTCCTGAACTTACTTAAAAAATGTCAAATCAAAGACTACATTTTTAAAATAAACTTTTTATATTTTTCTTTACCCAATATGATTTTTTTAAAGGGTTACATACATACATACATACATATACTGAATTTTTGACTTATTCTTGACTCTGAATAAATTTGTTTAATTTTATATTTTTAATGCGTCAAAATAATAATGAAACTGAACTTTAAAAGAGTTCACTTGTGAGAAAGCTATTATATTTACATATATGAAAATCTAGAGCAAAAAAATAAATTTTTAAAATATGTATATACTTCGACCTTTGAAAGAAAGTCTTTAGTTTTTAGGGGTTTTCTTTTCGTTTACGAGTCTGTCAACTTTTTGCGGGTCAAGCCGTAAAGGCAAATGAGCTTTTTGGAGGGGAAAAGGTAACTCTATTTGGAATGTGTGTACATACATATGTGTGCGATCATTACTTTTTTATCTACCGTTGCCTTTTAATTCTCCAAACAAATGGTATGGAAAGGCCATAGACACAATCAGAAAATCCAAAAAAAAAATGGGAAATAACGAAGCGACGACAGAGAAACGGACGACTTGAACTTTTTTTCGTAGCTATAAGCAGTTAGTGTTGCTTCTTCTTTGCCGATGGTGGTTACTGTCTTTGTTGTTGTTTTATTGTGCTGATGACCTTAAATTAGGCGTAGGTCTTTGGTTTTTTGTGTCTGCCGTATTCGTCATTGTTGGCCAAGTTTTTTTTCTTTAGTTTCTTTTGTGGTGGTCAGCTGTTTTTTATATTTTTTGTTAGCTACTTTTGTCATTGTAATAAGCAATAACAAAAAGATATTACATGAATGTCATGACCTGCAGGCGGACGAAAATGCCGAAGAATACCCACATATAATAAAAATAATTTTGTTCTATTTCGCATAAAAGTAAAAGTTCGAAAAAACTGAGAACAAAGAAAAAGCCGAATGAGTAGCGGGAGAATAAAGCCGCTTGAAACGGTAAAATTAAACCAACCGTCTAAAATAGAAACCGTTCACTGCACAAAGAAGTTAGCGAAAAACCGCAAGCCGCGCCTAAAACAATCGCAAAATAAAATTGCAAAAAGAGAAGGAGAGAGGTATGTTTGATGCAAGCTTGTGCGGAAAAAATGGCAAGCGCAGTCATTAATTGTTGCGTCACAAATTTGAAAAACTTCAATACCTTTTTGTATTTTTGTTTGTCTTTTTCGATGTTTTAGCACAATTGGTTCTCCTTTGGTTGGTTAGTCACATTTCTCATTCGTATTGATTGCACTGTATTGGCACTTTTGCTTGGTTTTTAAAACTGCACTCGCGTACAATTAACTTTGAATTATTTTTTATGTATTCTGTGGACATATTTTGGTTGAAAATAACAATAATTAATTTGTAATTACATTCATACGCTGACAAGCAAAATATTATTATTATTTCTAATTTGTTTTTAAAATTAACTTGTTATTAGTTACTCATAGAAATTTATTTATGAATTTAAAACAAATGATGATTTTAATCAAATCAAAATGCTTGTGGTGCTAGAAAACATGTTGAAATTGATACTTGATTATTATTATATATTTCATTTTAATAACTTAATTTAATTTCACTTTCGATTTAATGCACTTTGGGGCTGAAAAACCCTTGCAAATGAATATTGGGCCGCTCAGAAAAGCTATTTAAGCATTCTTTAAAGCGGAATGTTAATTATGGGGGAATTTTAACAACTCAATTTATTGTTGTAGCCAGAACAACGGACGCTAATGGCTGAAATGCAACGGACAATCGGAAAACGAGCGCAGACAAGTAATCAAGAGACTGCAATTGTCAGCATCACTCAGTCGCACACAACTCGATCATATTTTTAAAAATAATTTTTACAGTATTCATCGCCGATGCTCCACATATATCTTATTATCAAGCACAGACTTTTTGAGCGCGCGCGTTTTTTTGTTATTTGTGTTTCGTTTTCGTTTGGCGCGGACTCTCAGTTGTGTTTCTACTTCAGCTGATTTGATTTTCTTTTCTGGGTTTTTGGTTGGCGGAGCTACTTGGCGCTGCGATGCGTTCGTTGCAAATGGAAAACTTAAACTGAACTGATCGAATCGAACGAAATTTCTACGTGAGTGTCTCAGAAAGTGGAGAGCCGAAAACCGAAAACCGAACCGACCGATCTGGCCGATCGCTGCCGACGTCGGCATTATGTTTTCGATCGCGGCGCAGTCGCAGCTGCGTCTTCGACTCTCTCGCCCAATCCGCTCTCTTCTCTCTCTCTCCGGCGACCACATGTGCTGCAATAAACTTGTTTTTTGTTGCAGGCCAAAAACCTGCTTGAGGCTTTTGGCTTATTTCCGTTTCCAAGTGTGCGTTTTGATGTTTAGACACATGTTGCCGGCGAAAAGTGCGGCTGCCACTTAAAGCTCGATTTGCTACCCTATGGATGGTTATTAGACCTACAATGTGATGTATGCAACTCACGACAGAAAAGGGGTTCTCATAAATGCAATAAGAAACACTTATCTCACAATTAAAGTTGGTAGAACTCAAATAAACAAAAGAAAATATGGGTTGAAGTAAGCTCAAATAGGCATGAAAATAAATACAACGTTTTGCTGATAACGTTTTATGATCGGCAGCCCGTTATTAATTATATCCAGGGACATACATATATAAACGACTTCTTTAACTGTTATAATTTATAAAAAATGAAATGACTTAGGATTAGGAAAGATGGAAGCCTAATTGTATAACCAATATACTGCTTTGACAAATCGTTCCTATCACCACTTTATTTAGTGTGATAAAGTGTGTCCTAGCCATACGTGCCTAAAACCACCTATTGGTAAAATTCTTACGAAAATCTTACGCGTCGGAGATTTTGAATTCTATTTCTTGACTAATTAGGTATTTTCATATGGGGGTACAATTAAGGGTATAACATTTTCGGTAAGCTTTGGTGCTTGGTGTTTCTTTTTTTGTTGCTTCTAATGTTTGTGCGCATGTGCAATGAACTTGTTTTGAATTGCAATTGCGATATACTTATTGTTGCTATTATTTTTTTGGAGGTTAGTCAGTTGCGGCGACTTTGTAATTTCATTTAAATTACTCATACGCCTTGTGACGCCGCTGTAATTATTTGATTTCGCATCAAGCTTCTCGGCGGCAAATGCATTTCCTCAACTTTAATGTAGGTCATTGTTGAGGGGGTGAAAGTGCTGCAATTATCTGGTCAACGTCAATCCCTGCTCACCTGCGATTTCCACCCGACAAGGAAATTACCGCCAAGGTTGAAGCATTTGCCCAGAGAATTCCCCGTAAGGTGAACTGCATTTCAGCGCTGGAGAAAGAGAGAAAACTAGAATTTCCAATTCAACCTTGGGAATTTCTTTCATTTAGCTAGTAACGGCTGACTTTTTCTTCATTCTTTGGCTCATTTAAGACGCATGACTGGGCTCAAATTGCAAATTATGCAAATTTCAAAATACGCAACTCGACGAAATCAGAAAAAGTGCAACATCATTTTGTTGCTGCGCGTTCTGCGTCTCCCTCTGTCACCCTCCCTCGTTCTCTGTCTACGAATTTACAGTTTTTCGGACTCGGGCGATTATAATTTTCAGCCTTCAATATTATTACACAATCATAAATTGTCTGAACTGAAATGTAAATGTTTTCAAATGCGCCTTGGGGGGCTATAAAAAACACAATCGCATGCATACCCAAAGCTATGACTAAATCTATGACTATGGTTATGGACATGGCTATGGCTATGGGCATGGCTAATCAGGGTCTCTAATCGAACAAGTCCCAGGTGAGGTTACAAACATGAATTACTACTTAAAAAATAGCACATTTTATAGTATTTAGGTTCTTTTTTCATAGCCTTTACAATCTTTAATCTCTTCGGTTTATACTTTTTCGGCTTTTACTGATTACAATAATTACTAAAATTATTATAAAGCCACCTAATTGACCTTAATACTTAAAAAATACTAAATTAACCTTTTTAAAGAATTTTAATTTAAACACCTATCTTATAGCTTCCGACTTGTATTTAATTATAAATGTTAATTAGCTTAAGAGCCATAAAGAATCCGCAATATAATGTTCGATGTTGCGACTGTCCACAATAAAGACAAGTGTGTAATTAGCGTTGGAGCTATTGAAATACAATAAATCAGCTAATGCCATTCACTCCAAAATTCTTAAGAAGACTGACTGTGAATTTTATAGCAAATAGTTTGTAGTATTAGCACAAGCTTTCCAGGTATTTTTTAAAATTACCTTGTTTTTGGACAGAATTCCGTGATTTATTACACTCCTTATTTAACAACTATTCAATTACCGATTACCGTTTTTATTTAAGCCATTCTAAACATGAAGGTTTGATTTATTTAAGGCAATAAAAGTTAGCACCCTTAACATCGTATTCTTTTATTTATTTCTCGATTTAGGGGTTATGCTGCCCCTTAAATCATTTCCATAATAAACAAATTCATCGCCAACTCTCGCCGGGCTGTCAAACTAAAAGTCCAAGAGCGAAAATATTCCCTTTTAAGCAGCTTCATTTAAATAACAAATCAGTTTTCCAAACCGATTGCAGCTTAAAAATTTTGACATCCAACTGGCTGGGTTCCCAGACCGTTGTTGCTGAGCTGTTGAATATGCAAAGCTCGAGGAAAGCAAAAAAGATTTACTTTTTAGTTTTTCTTTTATTTTTTCTTCGTGTTTGTTGTTGTTCCTGCGGAATATGACGGAAGGTACTTCCAAGCCAAGTATCTGGCCAGCAATGTTTCGACGGCTTTTTGTTGCAGCTGCTAAAAATAGCAAAGCCGCCGCAGCAACATCAACACAGCATTGGTTGCAAGTTGTTTGGCTTGCCAAATGGCAACAGCACATGCTGGTGTGGTCCAATAATGAAAAGTCGGCGGTAAAACGAAGAAAAACACTGGGAAACCGGCTTGACAGGAAAATGCGAATTTCGTTTAAACGAGGAAAAAATCCAAACGATTTCGTTGTCGCTGCCAGGCAGTGGAAAAATGCAATTTCGGGTCTAGGGACCCCCTTATATATGTACATACATACATCATCACCCCCACCTACTAACCCAAAATTGCGGTTCAAGTCCCGGCTAGTAGATAAATCCTCCGCGGTTCGTTTATCTGCTGAATAAATGTTATTGTTTTTGCCTGTTTACTTTTCATTTTGCCTTTTAATTGATGCCATGCATAAAAATCGAATTTATATGGATGCACCAAAAGCTATTTGCTGCTGTGAATGATATTTTTATTTGTTTATTGTTGTTAAATTGAGCTTTTGTTTTTCGACTCGGCTCTTTTCAATCCAATCTGTCGCTTGGGGCGCGCCATTTGATTTTTCATATAAATAAATGTGCCTTAAATTTGCAAAGAAAGTGCAAAACGTGCCTGAACTTATCTGAATTGCGGAATGCTCGGAATTTGTGCCGCTAAATATTCAAAACAAATCAATAAAATGTTAGAGACTTAGAAAGGGTTTAAATAGAACTGGGCTTGAAATGGGAGATTTGCTAAGATTTCCGTTAGATAATCTTCTAATTTTATTATCAATATATACGAACACTGTATATTTTAAAGTATTGCTTTTTATTTAAAATGTATTATTGATTATAAATTGTTTAAAAACATTAAGATATTATATAGAGTATTCCAAATGTATGCATTGGCAAATCAGAAATCTATATGTATTTTTTAAAATCTACTGCTGTCACTAAGCTCGTTACTCATACAGATTGTTGCTCTATTTTGTATTCAATTTTTCAATAACATAACCCGATTTTAATTAATGAATTTGTTCTATTCAAAAAGACTGTCAAAGGCTGCCGTCGGACACATAAATTTTAGATTTAACCCGGTGTTGAATTCGAGTTGCCAAAGGAGTGACAGACCCATTGACATTTGCCATTCGGGGCTGATGGGGAAAGGAGAGGGGAGCGTGCTAAAACATTTGTCATAGAACATTTAAATATTCATCCATTATTGTCCGGCTTGTGGAAAATTCAATTTCAATTCCAATTATGCAGTCAATCAATTTGTATTGCACATACAATTTATTCGCCGAAAACTCAAACAAAAAACCCAGACTGTTGTTTTCCCCCTCGGGGGCATATGTCTTATAGTTTATTTACATGGTAAATAAAAATCGTAGGAAAGGCTGTTCTTGTGTAATCAATATTTTTTGTACTTTTCCAACGCTTTTGCCAACACATGGGGCGCCATAATTGGGGTCAATGTCAGCCGTAGTATACACTTTCTTGCTTTTGATACCCTTGCAAAAGGTATTATAATTTTGGTCAAAAGTGTGCAACGCAGTGAAGGAGACATCTCCGACCTCTTAAAGTATATATATTCTTGATCAGGATCGCGTCCTGAGTTGATATAAGCATGTCCGTCTGTCTGTCCGTCTGTCAGTTTCTACGCGAACTAGTCTCTCAGTTTTAAAGATATCGAATTGAAATTTTGCACACACTCTTCTTTCCTTTGCACGCAGTATATACATACATAAGTCAGAATGGCCGAGATCGGCGGTGAACGGCCGACTATATCCCATAACTATGGGTTTCGTCTTTCTGGATCGGACGACTATATTCATAGCTGCCCTATAACTAAACGATCGGAAATGCCATAACTTTGGCGTTTTTTAATGTTAAAAAATTGGGAAATTGGAATGCATTTATTAATTATTTTGGAGAACATAATTTACAGAATAATCTGCAAGGGTATATCAACTTCGGCTCCGCCTGAAGTTAGCTTTCCTTTCTTGTTTTAATCTACTCTGTGTTCAATTCGTGTTTATATCGCATGACTTTTGACAGGATAAAGACAAATGTAAACATTTTATTTTTTTTATTAAAATATTGATATTTTATTTATGAGTTAAACAAAACATCAATTAACCAAGCAAGAAGCATTCCGGCAAGCACGCAATCGAATTATTATAAATGGCCCATCACAAGACTTAAAAGATGATGTATCACCGCAATGGTGTCCAAAACTGTCAAAATAGCAGTTAACTAATTTAAATCTTGCACGTTTTTGGTGAGAGGAGTCTCCCCTCCAGATTTATTTCTTATACGATAAAGTTACAGCTAAAATTGTTGGTTAAACTCTGCTTATAAAATAAAAAATGTTATAGAAAATTTGACGTTAAAAACTTTGCGACAAAAAATTCTTGTTCGAACTATCCCCCAATTAAATTGTTAATTCGTCACTAAATGTAATCATATTGGTTATCTTTTCAAAACAAATAACATTAAGATCAACAAAGAGGTGATTAAATAGAAAAATAAAAACTATCTAAAATGGTGCGAAAAATACCTCAACAATGCTCATTAATTTGTTGTTTGATATAATATATTAATATAGTTTAAAAATTAGTTTAAGTCAATAACAAATTCAATATAACTACTTAAGTAGTACTCAATGTGTTCTGATCATGGGAAAACTAAGGCCTCTGCTCCCTAAAATTTCCATTGATGGAATTTCGTACTTAATAACAACTACTTTTTGTTTGGGAACTCTGTCTTCTGGAATATTTGTGAGTCACACGTGATGCAAATCATGTCAGTTCTTCACTACTCGAATCTCGTTAGTTTTCCATTACTGATTGCCAATTCAAATATTTATGTATGTGCAAACACCGACAACAAAGAACTTTCTATCTTCTACCAAACTACATTTTCTTAATTTTAAGAAGATCAGCGAAGCACAAAAGATTTTATGAGCAACGGGTGTCTTTTTGGAATTTTCCTCCACATTTGCAATGGAAATTTTTCGAAGGGTGGGAGGATCGGTTGCCTTATCGACGGCTTTCTTTGCCTTTGAAGCCACCCCGTAAATATCAGGTAGCCGATGAGATAAGCAGGCTGTGTATTTATAATTAAATAAAGTCAAAGAGCGGCGGAGGAAGATTAATAGAATCAAAACCCAAGAAGGCGACGAAAGGTCTTGTGACAAACAAATAACCGATAATTTCTGCCTGACCCAAACTGAAAGCAAAGAGTTCGGCGGTATACAATAAAAGTGAGGTCGCCTGTCAATAAATCATTCTGTCCATAAACTAATTGAGCTGTTTAGCCATATTTGGCTCCCTTGATCCGGGCTCACGTGTCAATCCCCCGGGTATACTGTTGCTCATATCCTTGTTTATGTTCTACTGCCTTGCCGTGCTTAATTCCACATGTTTAAGCCAATTTCAAAAGCAATAAATTTGTAAAGCAAATCATAATGCTAAATTCGATTAGCAAGGACGACAACACCGACAACCAAACTGAACACAGATCCGAGACAATCGATAGCGGAGCGCACATTGTTCGCGTAATGTGTTCGGCTGAACAATAATGACAGATAATTATATTGATATATATGAGCAATCTCGTAGATTGAATGCCAAATTGATTGGCGTGGCGGCTCATGTGGCATTGAAATAGCCAATGGAAAGGGTGTGAAAATCGATTAAGTACGTAGCTATACATATGTTATGGGCCTTAACCCAAGGGGGTTGGCTTCGGATCCATTGAAATGATAACTAGTACTGCATATACATTTTCAGATAAAATAAAGTACAATGTAAATCTTATGTTGGGACATTGGGCGTCTTAAATTACTTCAGCTTACAATTAAAAGTCGGTGTCTAAATTGCGTTTGATTTAAAATGAAAAGCTCTTAGAAATTGGTCAGGGATCCAGTTTGCTTCTTTGCCATTTGAGACGAATAAACTTATTTATTCTTCGAAAATCACTCTGGAGCAATAAATAATTCCACTGAATTTACCAGCGCATTAAAGTCCCTAAAAGCAATAAGAAAATTTTCTTTGCCGTATTAAAAATGAATGCGGACAATTTGGCTAAGTGCATTTGCCTCTGTTCGCCGCGCACTTACATTAATACGTATATAGTACATATGCATGTTTGTGCGGATATCTTGTGCTTAGATAAAAAAATATAATTCGTCGCAATTTATGAAAAGAAATACGAAAATTGTTTGTTTACAAAGTGTCAGGCAAAATGTCGGCACCAACAATGCCACCAGGCAATGTGGCTTACATATATATAAAGAGATATAGTATCTGAACGCCATATATAAGCATGTCCGATTGTCAGAACCTCCCGTACAATTTTCAGTGGCTCTTTGCGCCAAAAGGCAAACAAGTCCTCAGGTCATTAATAACGCAATTCTGAGGAAAACGAAAGCAGCAAAACTGCAATTGCGAAACCAAAAATTAGCTTTATTTATTGTAACATTTATAGTATAGCATTTGTGGTCTTGGATATAGTAAGTGGATAGCTATAATTAGCGGCGTGTGGGATGTGTGTCAATTAAAAAAACCTAAATTTTTCTTTGATCATAAATAAGCCAATGAATGCACCTTACAATTGTTATTAAGGGTTGTATATTAAGACTGTCATTCAGGGATTATCGACTATTGGAGGCGATTATAATGCCACGAGCGTCACGCAGCGTGTAACTTAAAGCCAAGTGATGACATTGATTTACGACGCGATAGCTAAAGTCAAATCAAAGCCGGAATAAAATAGTGGAAAATCAGAGGGTTGATGGTGGAGTAAAAAATAATTTAAATCACGCAAAAGGTTAAGAATAATACAAAATATGTCTTTCTATGCCCTTAGTAGAGGATAAGTAATGTCTCTAAACTCTTCAAAAAATATTTTATTCCATAACGCAGAATTTTGTGTTTTCCCTCCTAACCAACTTGGATGTCTTATTTAAAACAATCAACACGATGCCAATTAATTGTAGCAATTAATGCATATTAAAAACTAATACAAATGAATTTGCATTCACATTGCTTATACGCCGCGTGGAACAGGCGGCAGCTAAGCAATTTTTGCTTCTGTTTGACTTGACTCCCATTTTTTTTATTAAGCGTCATTTCATAATCGTTATGCATAGCGCAAACACAATAACCGTTGGCCAAACTATGGCAACGCCCACGTCAAACCTATTTTAAAGGATGAGGCGTGGGGTGAGGAGCGGGATGAGGATCGGAATGCGAAGCAGGAGCAGTCAGCTGCCAGCGACAGGCTACGACATCAATGACAACAACAGCAATGGCATAACACCAATGAAAATTTGTGAGCAGGCGGAGCAGGATGTTTAGGGGCGATGTGCGACAGTGGACAACATTGACGTTGCATTTTATCCTCAGCTGAAGACAAGACCACAGCAACAACCCCGAACAAGGACGGGCTGGAAACGCTCATCGGATGAGTGCTCTTTTGGCAGGCACTGTGGTGGAGGACCCACATTTTGGGGATTAACTAAAAAGGACCCAAGGTCGAACTCACAGCTTGGGAATGGATTGCAGAATATATATGGGTTTTCAAAATCTCTAATAAATTCCGATCACCGGATTTTATTTTTGGTTTTTTCCACCAAATAAAATTAAGTAGCATTAAGTAGACATTTTTATAATATTTAAATTATTTCAAAAAGTGTTTGATGTCAATCATTTAGAAGTCTGTGAATCCAATTCGGTTGACTTTAATCAACTTATAATTATAAATACACTTCAAAGTCAAATCAAAATCTTGTATTTTTTAGAGCATTTCAGCTAACACTTCGGACCACTGTGCAATCGATGCAAATTATGGCCAAAACAATGTCAGCTGCCAACAACATGAGCGATACAAACGAGCATGTTGTCGTTGCCATTTGTTGTTGCCGCTGTAGCTGCATGGTTGCTGCTGTGGTTGTTGGCATGGTGTTGCTGCCGTTGACAGGCGCGGCAAACGTTGCTGTTGCTGCTCGTCACAGCTGCAAGTGAAAGTCAAACATGAAACGCTCATAGGCACTGGCACACACACTTACTCCTGCATTTACACACGCCCAGAAGCACACACATGAGCACACAATTTGCCAGCTATTTAACGGGGAGAAAGGAGAGGAGAAAGGGGCGAGGTTCTCTTGTGCATCGTTTCAGGGTCAACTGCTATTTACAGTCAATGTCAGCGTAAGTTACACTCAAAAAAAGGCTCCCCAAAAGTGTAATAAAATTATTTATTAAAGTAGAGTCAGGCAAAATCGATTAGTACAAAAATGTGTCAAAAAATAAAAGTTATAAAGAATTTTTCAAACAAAATATCCATTTCGATTTGAAAACGACAACTAGCTTTGTAAGTTTCTTGCATTAATTTTTGCCAGTGTAGGCACGAGCATGTGTGCGTTCGTAAGCCTGGGCAAAGGATTGACTAAAGCCAGTCAGTCAACAGTTTTAGGGGAAACGCCCACACATCCATTACCATCATCATTTCGGCCATTATCGTTATTATCAGCCACCAACGTTGCGCCCCGGAACGTGCATGGCATCGCCATAGGTCTTAATGCCAACACATAAAAATTATTCACACATCCAAAGTTTAGCTCAACTGTTCTGAACTGCTTTCGTGAGGTGGCTTACCATGCTGGCCTGGCTTTTTCGACGATCTACGGGGGCTTGTCGAAAGTATTTGCACAGGCAAACAAACAGAGCGACTGTCTCGATTCTTAATGATTTGATTGCCATTGTTCTCATGTTCGACTTCGGCTTGTGGCGATACAAAGCCGCCAGCTCCTGAAATTTCAATTAGCATTCGATTGAATTGATCGTGTGTGGGCGACTGTGAACTGAAGATCAGATCGAATTTCGGCCTGAGAGTCAATGCGAACTTAAAGACCAGGTCAAGGTCGAGCTTGGAGGTATTTTAAGCCAAGCTTACTGAAGATCTGCTTATAAAAACATGTGTCTAGAGGATATTCGTAATAAGTAATTATGAACTCCATGTCAAAGTGAAGTCGTGAGTAGGCAAAAATGATAACGAAATACAAAAAATGTATTTATAAATGCGGCTAGATCACCGTTTATTAATATTTATGTATGAAGAAGACATTTCTGAAATGTAAAATTTTAATTTGATGACTAAATTGAAACGACCAGATCATTTATAGAACATAAATTCGTAGATTTGAAGATATTAGTTTAAAGGATATTTGTTTTGTATTAACTAGTCAAATAAATAAGTGATTTAATAAAGTTATAAAACTTCTGTTGTTGTGTGTTTGTTGAAAACTGAACCACAATATACATTTTTTATATATGCAGAAGCAGGAAATGTTTAAATATGCGAGAGGACAGTCTTAAAACATAAGGCACAGTTTTTCAGTTGTTCAAAGTGCTTTATTGAAGACTATCTCGCCCAATTAACGATCTTGTACCTTTCCTCTATCCTCATAACTTTCATACAAGAATGCACAATAAATATCAACTGCATGCCAATGTCTGAGTTTGAGTCTGCGTTTGAATAAATCGGCTTAAATAACAACAAGAAATAACGCTGTAGCTAGGTATATCGACAATGGGATACTTATTTCGCCGTTTCTAAATCCCATTGGTTTTCATTAGCTTTAAGGTACTTATATTAACTTACTTTTAATCCTTTATTCTTAATATTTTCCATTTATTCAATTGTTCTTATAGTTCCTGAGACTGTTAATGCAGATCGCGAATATATATGAGGAACGAATCTGCTACGAGTAGCGGGTATAAAAGTGGCCAAGCAACAACTGAAAGGCTAAAGCCTTTACCTGACAGAAAGGAGGGAAACCGCAGAGGCAGCAGGTAAACAAAGGAAACAAGGCCAGGCAAAAAGGGTTTCAAGGTTATAAATTAGCAGCTTAAAGTGTCCAAAGGAACTGCCCAGATGCAATCTGGAGTTGCAGCTGTCTGTGCGAAGAACAAGTTTGAAGAGTGCCAGATACAAGATACAAGAGGGGTTGAGATACGGTGAGGAGTGGAGTATAAGTGCAAGTATACCGGCAAAACTTTGAAGGTCAAATGACTTGAGCGCCGTCGACAACGATAACTACTCTGGTGTCTATATAAAAGTGGTATATAATGAAAATGACACAGTCGAGCTGGTAGCGAGGATGAAGTGAAAGTTTTTTAGAACAATAAATATTACGCATACGCCGGGTGGAAAATAACTCAACTCGAAGTGAACTTTTCCTTTTACTTGGCCAACGGAAAAATTGCCAACGTACTCCCTTCGTCGGCCCCCTAAATGAAATGTCCAAAAAGTTTGCTAAATTTTGTTGTTAGGCGAAACTTTTGAACTGACTTTATAACAACTTTTTGGTGGAACGGAAGGTTTAGTTAGGTAATGGGTTCAGTGCAGGGGGAAGGCATTTATGATGACCTCAAGGCTCGTCGCACGTGCTTCAATTGTTTTGCAAATAAATTGCAAGTTTCTTTTTTGTTACTTGCCGTTTGACTTATGGAAATATTAACGAAATCATTTTCAGTACCCCAAAGAGTTTGTTTGAAATATGAAAGGGTACCGATAATTATGAACACTTAAACATTTAATATTAAATTTTGATAAAATCGGAATTATTTTAATGTTCTATTATACGGATAACACTATCCTAAATTAGGGATAAACTCTTCATCATTTTACCACTCTTATTGATAAAAATTTATCAATTATCAAGAAGCGTTAAAATTTGAAAATAATTAGTGATAGATTTTTTTCTATTTCTCAATAAAAACATAATCGATCCTATTGCTTTAATATTTAAATTCCTGTAAGAAAAACATATATTACATCAGGTATTACTATATAAATTAATTTAAAGTGATAATTTGTGTTTCCTGCTTGTGAATTTGTTTTTCCACTTGCTGTCACCTTTCCTTGTTTTCCCAATTGAGAACGGCAGTACATTGACTTCGCTTATGTCACCTTTGAGTCCGTCACATTTCAGACTCCCCTTTTGTCCCGCTTTCTCTGCCGTTTCCCTTAGTACATATATTTATTTTAATATTAATTATGTAATGTTTTGAGCCTCTTTAGGTGATTGTTTGCGCGTGAGTTCCCTTTGGCAAGACGAAGGAGGCTTGGAAAATTAAAATGTCCAATTTAATTGATTTATGACCTGTGATTCATATTGTCTGTTTAAATTACACAATTCCTTTGTTTTCGTTTTTGTTATATTTTTTCTTGGTTTCGTTTTTAAAACGTCCAGAGATTATGTGTTTGAGTTTTAGCTTTCGCTTTCGATGTTCATTTTATCTTATTTCTTACAAATGTCAATAAAAAAATAAATAAATGAGTGCGTTATATAAATGGGATCGATTATTTTTTCTTGTCTATGGATAGAAAATATATAAATAGTACTTCTGACTTGGGTTTTATAATCAAGCATTTAGATATGAGATTTTATATTTATTTTCCTTTCTTTATTTTGAAATCGTTCTGTAGGTTTTCAATTTACCAATTATAGGACTTATACCTCTTTAAAGCTTGCACGTTATTAATACTTTATAATAAACTGCATTCAGCACTTACCAAACGTGTACCAATATAAAACCTGCATTTAAGGTTGATTAAGTTCAAGTAGGGATTTTAGCTTATATTTTTAAAGAAAGGGTGCTGTGCGGTAAAGTTTATTGCTTAGGTTTTCACTCTTAAAAGAGCCCTTATTTTTTAATTGCTTACTTACAACATTGTGCATTTAAATTTCGTGTGGATACTAACTAATTGGAACTCAAGTCTAGAAATAAAGGCTTCAACATACAGTGGAGATTGGACTACTGAAAAGTAACGCTACGGAAAGGAATTTCAAACAATTTTAAGTTGGGGCTTGTGGAAAAAAGTGGTAATAAATTTCGAACAAAAGTGGTGGGAGAAGCATCGAAAAGAAGGAGCGTGGAGCGGGACTTACTGCCAGGAGAAGCTGCCGGTGATGCCGTCCTTGAGTCGGTCCCGCAAGGACCTCTGGCGACTGGGCCCCGATCCCGTGAGGGGCGGCAGCTGGGCACTCTCGCCGTCCTCCAGCACGGTGGCTATGTTCGAGGCGGACGTGGAGATGGGCGCGCCGGCGTGCTCCATGATCGGCGGCTGGTGGTGGTGGTGATAGTGCTGGTGGTTCGACTGCTGGTGGTGTGGCGATCCCGGTCCCGATGCCGATCCCGATCCCGATCCGAAGCCTGATCCTGAGCCCGGCGTCCCTGACGAAGGATCTCTGTTGTTCAGGGTACGGCGGAACGAGCCGTGGCGTGGCGAGTTTTCGCGAGACATTTCGGATCGAATTCAATTTCGATTTTAAGCGGTTTGGTTTGGCGGTTAGTTATCGAAAGAAATTTCGCATAAAACAATTAGAAGCATAAAACAATTAGTTCAATTGGAGCCAATTATCTGAAGCTTTTTCTTCTCTTTTTTTCTTTTTGGTTTTTGGTTTTAGATGAATAAAACGAGCGAGCGAGTTGAACTTGCTTTTGATATTTTGGTTTTAGTTTAACTTTGTTGCTTAGGTGGTGAGTTTATTGAGATTTAAATTGCACATAGAGCCAAAAAGTATTAACGGTGTTTAAAAGTTGTCTATTCGGAGGGGTTAGGCATGTACCAAAGAAAAATATCAAAAAAGAGTACATTTGAAAAACAGTATAGAAAAACGATTTCGAACAACGTATTCGTTGCATTTGATCAAAATAATACTTGGATGTTGGCATACGCGACACTTAGAGGTAAACATTCTTTGAGCTTTTTGTTTTGGGTATGGAAATGGTGCTGGGGCAATGTTAAGAATAAATGTGTAATGTATAAATGGTGTTAGAGTTGTATTAAAACCAAGCAAAATAGTATAGCAAATAAGAATAAAAAAGTTAGAAAACAACAAATATTGTACAGGTTTATATAGTAAGAAAGAGAAGGTATAAGAAATATATTTAGGGGAAGAACGCAAGTATGAAGGTATTATATATTATTAAAATGGGTTTTATAATAAATAATATGTTTAAACAAACATTTTAACTTGTGTACACTTGAAATGAAATATACAATTCATTGAGTAGATATAAAGACTTTAAGCATGTTTACTGGAGTATTAAATGAGCATAATATAGGTTGTATAAGAGTAGTATTCGAGCTGTTTAGAGTTGTATAAGAGCCGAAAAGGAGTCATAAGCGATCACAAGCAGCATGCCTTCTATTGCTATAATTGTAGTATAACAGTTCTTAAAGGAATTTGAAAGATATTCTGGAAAAATGTGTGAAAGTCTGAAAAGTTTAGATAGGTGGTGGAAAATGTTTCAACTTTTGGAGGAAGAAAAACGCACATTTCAGTTCGTGTGTGGTCGCCTTATCTGCGGGATTTCAGGAATCTGGACACGGATTGTGTGAGTGTTAGCGGTTTCGGGTAATCCAATGGCTTTGAAAATCAGGAACTGAAAACTGATCTTTGGGTGTTCGGGTAGGTAGAGTCTGTATTTACATATGTCTGGATGTCTGGCTAGTTGGGTTGACTGGATATGGACACAGAGTAGCAGCAGTCGGGTTAGCTATAGGTGGCATAGCAGATATTGGGCAAGGCGTGTTTAGCCGAGGCAGAAGCTGTATTTACTGCACAGTTGAAGGCACACAAATAGTAGGAGTGGTTGTTCATTACTTTCATTACGGGTTGGAACGATCAAACAGTACATTTAGGTAGACATTTATATGGGGAGCAAGGCAATCTATATTTGATATTGCTATTTAGTAGTCGGTATTTGCTGGATGTTCTCTTCTCGTGTTTGTTTAATATGTTTCATTCAGTGTTGTGGGCTTTGCTGTCTTTGCTGCTAAATGTTGCGCAAATATTAGCAGTTTATCTATGTGGCTAGAGGCGGACGATTACAGGTAGGTATTACTGGATATGGACTAGTTATGTGTCTGTTGTATCAGCATTGTTGCTTAATTAGCTTTAGCTATTCATAATTTAATTAGCAATATTCATATTCGTTCTATTTGATATTTGATCAGTGTGGTTCTGTGTTTGTATTCTTGTTCGTATTTGTTTAGTGCTGCAATTTGTTTTTGTTTCGAGTACTGGGTCCGGTGTTGGTCTTTGTGGCGTGTTCGAGTTGGATTCGGATTATTTGTGTGCGCTATATGGTCGTATTAATAGCATTATCATTATATTTATATTTTTATAAGTGGATTAGATATTGGGTATCGGATGGGCAACGAACCTGGAAAGAAAGAAGGTGGAATGAGTTGATTAGTTTTTTAAGTCAAGTATACATATGTTGAATAACTAATAACTTTTCAATAGGGTAAAACTCTTACTAACCTACTTTTTAAAATAAAAATATCAAATTCTTAGGCTTAAATACAAAATATAGTTTACCATTCCCTTTTAGTTCTTTTCAGGAACATTCAAAGCAAATTTATTTCTGCTAGTTCTATATTATTGCTAGTTTTCCTGCTGTTGGCACTTTTCTAAATTGTGAAAAAACGATCGCCAAAATAGGAAATTTAGGTAAATATTTTTGTTTTCAAAGATGAATAATTATTTGTTAACTTTTGCCACAGCTATAAATAAAGATTTTACACAATAAATCCTTTTTTAAATTTAGAATCAAAGAAATATTGTTGAAAAATATATGTAAATTAAATTAAAAATTATTTACTAAAAGTTAATTTGAAATATTTTATCGGAAATACTTTATCGTAACCATTCTTTGAAAATACGCTGCCCAGCACTTGGTGTTGATTGTAAAACCAACAGAGACAAGCTAAAATGCATATAACATAAAATCCAAATCCTTGCAAGGACACACAACCATCATGTAATACCAACAACATCGATATCGAGTGGGCAGAAAAAATGTCTTCATAAATGTTCGCTTTGTCGATTGGCAGAAATGCATTTTACCCCATCAAATTTCGCAAAATAGACGAACTCAATGTCATTCCGATATATACATGCTCTTCCTTTGTTTCCCCCTATTTTCTGTTTACATTTCGTATAAATCGTAAAAGGATATGCTGTCTAAAAAAGAGAAAAACAGGCCCGTAAAGTCCTCTAAACCTTCACGTGGCTATAGACTGAATGTCAAGTTGCACTAGTGTGGGTCGGCTCGTAAAATATGCAAAAACCCCAAAATGAATTATGCATAAAGAGGCTTGCAGGGCCAAGGAGTTTTCCTGCCCCATTATACATCGGAAAATGTTAAAAGGATTCAAAATCCAACAATTGCATTGTTGTGAACGACAGAGAAGCCAAAAGATTGCCATTCAATAATAGGTAATTCAAAAAACAACTCTTAAATGATTTATATATCGATTCAAAATGAGTTCTTTACCAAAAAGTTTATGAAGGACAACTAAGTAATTTGGTAATTTGGTAAAAAGTAGGAGATTTTTCTATCAAAAAATAAAATCTTGATTCGACAAATAACTTTCAGAGCATAATTTTAGTAAGAAAATTAATTTGAATTAAAAACTTTAGAATGGTATAAAACCTACGTAAAAAACTATACAAATGACTTAATTACTGTTTTAAAAAGCGATTCATAGCTGTAAGAACAAAGAATTGTTTAACACAGTTTAAAATAATTAGGCAGTTTGAAGATCAAATTTGTTAAGACATTTTAAAAAATATTTGAACTTAAGTCTAGTCAACCATGAAAAGTAATGTAATGTATGATATATTTGAATCATAAATAAAAGATGGCATATTTTAAAGTATTGTATTAAAAAATGTTAACCAAGGTACATAAATAAAACCAACAATCAGATCGATCAACTGAGAGTTGAAGTTCTGACCATTCAGTGGAAATAAATCTCATTCATTAATAACAGAGCGATGATGAAAATTACTCAATGTCATGCCTCCACGGCCGTTTAATATTTAAAATATTGCCGGACGGATAACACTGTTTGGCTGATGTCCTTTGTCTGTTATTACGCCAACATCAACGTCGTCAACCTACGCTCCAGATAGGAGCTTTGGCTTCAACGCAGACACATGGCCAACAATCGAGCTCAGCTAAAGCAAACTGAGCAGCAGCAGTTCTATAAAAGGATTGCATCTGTCTGCACTCGCACACACGCTCATTATGATTATTACGAGTAGTTTCTCTCTTTTGGCCGCCATTCAAGCCATGTCTGTTGCTCTACCCTTCTACGTAATGGCCACCCGCGCCACCCCTTTTCCCTAGTGGCTTCTGAAATGTTGAGGCATTCAGTTGAATGCCGCTGGAAAAAGTGAGCAAGCCGACAAGAGGAGGAGTGGAAGATGGGGGTGGCAATGCCATAAAATGAGCATAGAGGCACATTTAATAATCGCACTTCAAAGTCTGTGCTAAAGAAGGCACTGTGGAAATAACTTTTTAGAAACAATTTTCAAATTTATACATAAATGTTGAACATTTCTGACAATAAACCTATTTAAAAACATCTTGTTCCATAAGATATTTTAACAAATATACAAAACGATATTAATCAGAAGTTAATCAGTGTTTTTCAAAAACGATAACTTTTTTTGTAAATAGAAATTATGCCCTTTTTTGTGATTTAAAAAAGATTTTCGATATATTCTTAAAAACAAGAAAGGAAAGCTAACTTCGGGCGGAGCCGAAGTTGATATACCCTTGCAGAATATTCTGTAAATAATATTCTCCAAAATTATTCATATAATGCATTCTAAATACTCATAAAAATCCCAACTTCCTAAATTTAAAAACACCAAAGTTATGGCATTTTCAATCGTTCAGTTATATGGCAGCTATAGGATATAGTCGGCCGATCCCTATAAAATTTGGTAGGTCGGATTGATTGGCCAAATATAAAATTCATAGAAAATACCAAATTCCTAACTTTAAAAACACCAAAGTTATGGTATTTCCTATCGTTATATGGGAGCTATAGGATATAGTCGGCCGATCCTTATGAAATTTGGTAGGTCGAATTGATTGGCCAAATAAAAAAGCCATAGAAAATCCCAACTTCCTAACTTTACAAACACCAGAGTTATGGCATTTCCTATCGTTCAGTTATATGGCAGCTATAGGATATAGTCGACCGATCCCGGCCGTTCCGACTTATATACTGCGTGCAAAGGAAAGAAGGGTGTGTGCAAAGTTTCAATTCGATATCTTTAAAACTGAGAGACTAGTTCGCGTAGAAACAGACAGACGGACAGACAGACGGACAGACGGACAGACGGACATGCTTATATCAACTCAGGAGGTGATCCTGATCAAGAATATATATACTTTATAGGGTCGGAGATGTCTCCTTCACTGCGTTGCACACTTTTGACCAAAATTATAATACCCTCTGCAAGGGTATAATAACTTTCTCCAATGAATACAAAATGGTAGTTTATTTTTTTACCGCCTCTGAAGAACTCAGATTTAGGATAAGAACAAATTCTTTTGGCAATATAATTATCCACAATTCTGTAAGTTTGAAAGTTTCTAAGTACTGTTTTTTAATAAAAGCAAAGAAAACATTTAGGTGTCTAGTGAATTAAAATTTTTTTTCGGTGAAATATTTATATTTTTACGATACTCATACCCAAATAAAATAAACTGGCTGTACTACTATTTAACAAGAAAGGAAAGCTAACTTCGGGCGGAGCCGAAGTTGATATACCCTTGCAGAATATTCTGTAAATAATATTCTCCAAAATTGTTCATATGATGCATTCTTAATACTAATAATAATCCCAACTTCCTAACTTTAAAAACACCAAAGTTATGGTAATTTCAATCGTTCAGTTATATGGCAGCTATAGGATATAGTCGGCCGATCCCTATAAAATTTGGTAGGTCGGATTGATTGGCCAAATATAAAACCCATAGAAACTCCCAACTTCCTAACTCTAAAAACACCAAAGTTATGCTATTTCCTATCGTTATATGGGAGCTATAGGATATAGTCGGCCGATCCTTATGAAATTTGGTAGGTCGAATTGATTGGCCAAATAAAGAAGCCATAGAAAATCCGAACTTCCTAACTTTACAAACAGCAGAGTTATGGCATTTCCTATCGTTCAGTTATATGGCAGCTATAGGATATAGTCGGCCGATCCCGGCCGTTCCGACTTATATACTGCGTGCAAAGGATCGAAGGCTGTGTGCAAAGTTTCAATTCGATATCTTTAAAACTGAGAGACTAGTTCGCGTAGAAACAGACAGACGGACAGACAGACGGACAGACAGACGGACAGACGGACAGACGGACAGACGGACAGACGGACATGGCTATATCAACTCAGGAGGTGATCCTGATCAAGAATATATATACTTTATAGGGTCGGAGATGTCTCCTTCACTGCGTTGCACACTTTTGACCAAAATTATAATACCCTCTGCAAGGGTATAAAAATATAATCTAACCTCAACCTGCGGTTTTCCAATTAATTCAAAACAATTCCTCACAACCGCCTTGCTGCTCTTTTGGATTCCTGAATCCTGTGCAGAGTTAAGCGTGTGTATTGGCACGTGTGTGAAAGTATGTGGCCCTGGCAGGACGAGCACACTTTTTATTATGTATGCTCCAGCTCCGTCGCGATGCATCGGCCCACTGTACAAGTGTAAGTGTGAGTGTGTGGGTGGGGAATGATTAATGACTGCCTTCAGCCAGAGCGTTTCAGCAGTTGAGAATTTCAGCATTGGCAACGCGTTCCAATGTCCTTACACAGACAGTCGTTCGTTCATTTTGAAGGCTATGCACTTAGGCGAGGTCATAAATATGCGATGCAGCGGGGAAATGTGCTAGGGGGTGCTAGGGGCCAGGTCGAAAGGGAGAGTGCTAAAATGTTATGTAAAGAGTGTTGGCCAGCTTTAAGCTATATACTTTAACTGAACGCAGAATACACTATGACACACTAGCACTTAAAACAATGCAGGAGCACAAAACATAAAACATAATCAAAACTAATTATAATTGTCCTCCCGATTTTCCTTGTCATTTGGCACAAGGTTTATAGAATTAGAAGACAGCAGGAAACTGGTTTCGAATTCTTTTAGCATTTGCTTAATCCTAATTTAACATTTAGCCCGAAAAATATTTTTAAAATCTGTGATAGAAATGTGTTTTTTTTTTTCAGTGCAACCATAAAAAGGACATTTGCATAGCGAACCGCGTGCAGCTTCCGCAAACGCATCCGTTGGCGACCGACTGGCTTCCTCTTTCGCTGTTTCGGTGACTCTGCATTCATTCATAATTGCAGGATGCATTTTGTTTTAGTTCTTTTAGCACCACCCCAAGAGGCTCTTCCTCTCTGGCTGGGCAAACATCAAGGATATCCTTGAGTTGGCACTGGAAAAATATTTGCATTCGCCCCGTTCTTTTATTCCCTGTTTGCTTTGCCACTTGTCGGCCCTTTAACGAATTCCCAACGCACAAATGTCCAACTCTTATTCGCCCTAATTGAGCTCGCGGGCAGGAAGTGGGCGGGCACTTAATTTAGTTACTCCTCGCCCCGTGTGTGCGAGTGTCCAGTAGATGCAATTTGCATTCACATATTTTAAACGACCTTCGGGCCACCATGGCGCATACGTAATGGAATTGACAGCGCGGAAAATCGGAAACTCCAGAGCCAAAGTGCCACTGTCTATATGTGTTCGATGTGCAGGGTTCTGGCTGGGCACACGTAAATGTTATTTATGCCTATAATGGGGTCTGCCTCCTCCATGTGGCTTTTGTTTTACCCTTGCAGGGAAAAAGGGGTAGGTGTCACATGAAAAAAGGCGATCAAGCAGTTAATGCTCTGGGTTTGGCTCCATTGAGCCCCGAAACAAATTGCATATCGAGTAAATATCGAGTTACGTAAAAGTTAGAAAAGATGTGTAAATGGCTAATTTGTATCGAAACAAAGCAAACCCAGTAACTTCGCTAAACAAGTGCAAGCGTCCACGATAAAATCCCCATTATGAACTGTTATATAGCCGAAAAACCTCATGTTTAAACATACATTTTCCTACAGCGCAAGCCAAAATATTTTTACGGCTTCTAGCTAATACTAGGGAACAGGGAATGTAGTTAGATGGCGAAGGTCTGAAAAAGTGACAGAATTACATGTTTTAGCTGTAGTTCTCGTCACAAAATCAATTGCTCAGCGGCCGAGGGAAAGACAGAAATGAACTTCAGTCCAATTAAGTTGACACACGGTGTAGAATGATGGGTATACTAATCAAAATATTTGCCAGATAACTGGGCCAATAGTTGGCCAAATGGGATGAGTCATGTTTGGAGGATTAACGACAACGTTGCGGAATCGGGGAGATTAGCGCATTATTTTCCACTGCTGCAGGACCCTTGAGCTACCTGGCTAACAGATTTAAAAGACCAGAGAGAAGGCAAACAATAGGGCTGCAGGATAATGGAGCAAACCCAACCGCCTCCTCCTCGGCCACTTTAGTGGCATTAATGTCAGCCTTGCCGCAAGCCGAACAAAGGAAATAAAGCACTGACATTGACAGACTTAGCAAATGTTGACATGACTTTCTCTGGATCCCTCGAGCTTCGCCATTCGCATTTGCATTTTCATCTGCATCTTTGGGCTTGTCAAGTACTATATTCCCCGCATCTGTAATTGCAATTTGTACAGACCGGAGGGGTTGGGGTGATTGTTTGAGCCATGCACAAATGGATTAAGCAATAACAAAAGCGCATTACAAGTGGACTTAATTGCAGGCTTAGTTTGCAGCTCTGCTCAGCAAATTACTTATACGCCGTGTTTGCCCTGCGGCTGTGTGTCTACCTGTGGGCGAGTGTAGCCCAGGCAGAGAGCAGGTTAGTTAGTTATGCGTTGCCAGCTCAGGGAATTATCCATTGGTATCAGCATGGGCCACAAGACTTCAAGTTAAGACAGCCGAGGCTAACAACTAACTTATGGCAAATAAATGGAGAAAGTACTTGACATGTTGAGCTAGGAGCTTAGAAATACGGGATATACGCGGAACAACTCATACAAATTGGTGTCGAAAAATTCCGTTTACACTTTGACGTGCATTAAAAACATTTTTTAAAATAATTTAAAAATAGAAAAACTGCTCCAATATTAATAAGGTATCATAATTATAAATGTAAAATAAAAAACTTTTCAGCTTGATTTAACTTAATGGTATTAAAATATTTAACATTAACTTTAATTTAATTAAATCGGATGAAGGAGATATACTTATGGGCAAGCTTAAAAGACAAATTTTCGAAGTTTTTAAAAATTGCTTATACCATCCCTTTGTCTTATTGATTAATTTATCTAATTCGTGAATGATATCTTATAATTTAGGTTTTTTTATAAAACAATTTCCCAGAGCCACAGTTTTTTTTTCTTTGAAGGAGACATTTTCGGGATTATAGCATTGATGGAATACAATAAAATAGCATAATTATATTTATTGTAAAAGCTATTTAACTGTTTAAATTTCAAAACAAGAGAGAACGCTATAGTCGTGTGCCTCGACTATTAGATACCCGTTACCCTTCTTTGCCGGGCAATTGCAACTGTGTACAATGTAAATACATACATACGTATACGCTTACATACATACACACATACGCCATTGTTTGACTCAGACCTCCAATTTGGCTAACTTGATTTGATTTGCATAGTTCTTGGGATATAGTTCGGTATTGACAAATGAAAACCATCGAAATTTCCATTAATAGAAATCCTTATCGAGAATTAACGTTGACTCTGTTGAGCACCTTGGCCAGCTGTTCCAAAGTCATCCGTTAGATGGCGTTATGAAAGGCGGAAATGTAGGCGCTAGCCAGGCTTAAGCGTTTAATGTGTTTTTGGGCGTTAGAGTGGGCGTGGCAAACTTTTATTGTGCCAATCGATAGGTATTGACGAAACAAATACATATCAATTAAAATTTTCATAATAGCATCAAAACTGTGGCCACAGCTTGTGGCTTGAGGGCGTCAGAGGGGGCGTGGCACCATTTTGAAACAAACTTGCGCTGCGTAGGAACTCCTTAAATCTACATGCAAAATGCCGATCTTCTAGCTTTTATAGTTTCCGAGATCTCTGCGTTCATACGGACAGACAGACGGACATGGCTAGATCGACTCGGCTAGTGATCGTCAACAAGAATATATATACTTTATAGGGTCGGAAACGCTTCCTTCTACCTGTTACATACTTTTGCACGAATACAATATACCCTTTTACTCTACGAGTAACGGGTATAAATAGGAGTCGTATGTAGACTTTACACCGCCGCTGTTGTGTTTTAATTATATAATCAACATATAATAATTAAGAACATTAAAATGTCTGAAATTAAAAATACTACCAAATTTTAAGTTTTGTTTTCATATAATTAATCAACATTTAATTTAATCAGGATAAGTTTATAATTGTTGCCTGTGCTATTTTTACATAGTCGCTAAAAGTCAGGTATTACCAGAATAGTTATAAGTTTTTACTTTTAAGCTGGTTCCAATTTAAACACCACGTTTTGTTAAGATAATTAGCTTTCAGACATCTGTCAACTTCTACCCAAGCATTTACATTCTTGCTTACACGTACCCACAACCAGGGCTCCTGCAGAGTCAACCATTTATCAACGTTTTAATTAACATACGCGGCAGGCACTAAAAATAAATTTCAGCTGGGGCGTAAAATATTACAATATGGGGATGGATCGAAATGGTGGTGGCACGAGGATGGAGTTCAAAATTTTACTGTCCAAGCATAGGCCACGTGCGACGGAATTAAAACGACAACGATTTCAATTAAAGGTGCGATCTGCGAATGGGTTCAACAATGAGTCATTACGCTTAAGGCCCTTGGCCGAATAAGACGAATAGCGAAAGTGAAGACAGAATTATGGCTTCTTACAAACACAAAAAAATGTAAATATTTAATTTAATTAAAATAATGGTACCTAGATGTGTAGATAATATGTGTATTTAGCGGCCTTATGCCACTAAAAAAGCTGTAGTTTTGGTTAAAAGATCATTCAAAAAATATTTTAAAATAAAAATAGCATACTAAAATTTCCTTTAAATCTGGTACTTTTTTTCCGTTATAATTAAATAAATTATAATATCGAAAATAAAAATCAAATTCAATATCCTTCCTAAAGTTAAATAATAATATATATTTTTAATATATATATAAACTAAATTAATAATATATATATATGTATATTAAAATAAAAAAATATCGGCCGAAGGACTTCAGTTTCCAGTGCCATTTTCTCTTTCCATTAATTTTAGTATTGTATACCAGTTTTAATTTGACAAAATAAAACTTAAAATAAAACAAAATATATAAATAAAAATATATATTATTTTAATACGCTGTGTTGTACAGCAGTTTAAGATCTTTTAATATCTTTTTTTTTATCCATAACCGTTATTCTGAGGGAAAAATAAGGTAATGTTTAATAAAAAAGGTTTTATTAAAATGCAATTAGTCATACATATACTTTTGTAGAGAACTGTTGTGTGAAACAAAAGGTAGTTGGAGTAGGAGTAAGTGTGAGGAAGAGCTTCAAAGAACGCAATTCTCACAGGAAGTGAAAGTCATGCGGGTTCTGCGGCTGTTAATGTGTCTTCCCCGAAAAGTTTAAAGTAATTTCGGAATTTCACAGAACTTATGCGCAATTGGCACGCGAATGGAAGCCACAAAAGAAGCCAAGAAACATGAGTCTCACACACACACACACACCAGCAATCCACCAGGAGCGTTTCCGCCTTGGAAAAAGTTCTGCTTCCTCTCCTTTTTTACTGAATGAAAATGGCGCAGCCAGCGAAAAGCTGTATTCTCTCCCACGCCTTTCACATCTCCCTCTCTCTCTCACTCTCGCTGGGAGCTCTCTCGCTTGCTCCTGCTGGGAAAATATGAAAAATGCTGGAAAAACAAAACCTTGTCAAGGACAAAGCACGCGACACGGCCAGAAAACAGCTGAGCTGCAGTTTGTTGTTGTTAGCGCTCTCTTTCTCTCGCTCTTTTCTTCCGCCAACCCCCCCGCCTTCACGTTTTGTACTAAAATTAAATGTAAGAGCTGCGCATGTTGTTTACTTAACAGGTTTTCCCTAGGCTGTTAACAGGTCCGGGTTTTCCACTGCTTCTGCTGCCAACCTGCTCATGTCCATCGAATTGATTATCGAATTTCGCCGTCAAACATACAGTGCACGCTGACTACAAGTGCCTGCCCTCAGAAAGAATTTAGTAAGTTACTTTCTGATGTTAAGGGGACCCCCCATTCTCTTTTTCAAATTTTGACGATTTTCAATGGGCTGGAAAATGTACATATATTATTTTTTAGGCATGCCACTTTGCATACATTTATTTGAAGACTTAAATAATAAGAAAAAATTTTGTTTTTTGTCATTGAACAAAAGCCCTTCTTTTCGTCGGCGTATGGGAGTTAAGCCCACTGGAACATCTGAAACCAAAAATTTCAACGAGATAAGGAAGAGTATATGTATGGCTATAGCATTAACTAGGATTTTTAAATACAGACAAAAGTTAACAAAATGGCAGACCTTTGAAGATTTTTTCTTTAAAATCGCCTTCTTTTCAGCCACAAATCAAGGTAAAAGGTAAAGAACATCTTCTCCGATTCGATGTATCCTACTTCAAGCTATAGCTATATATGCATAGAAAAATGTATTAAAATTTGAAACTGATTAATAGTTTTTGAGTAATCGCCTACGCCAGTCGTAAAAATACTGTTTCAAGAAAAACGCCTTAAAGTTTTAAGAAGCTATGGCCGTCGCCTGAGGCTTCCAAAATAAATCAGCTATATCTTCAACAGTTTTTTAAATTTTCACATGAAATTTTAAAGGAATATTCTTGAAACATTTGAAACCGAGAATGGTAAGTAAGAGGAGGAAGCGCTTAGTTCGACCTGCTTCCCTAGTCGAACGTCGTTTTTGCCAACTATTTATTTTACTAAACTCAGTTGTGAACTTATTTCTAATTTTAAGCAATGGACGGGAAATACAAATAAGTTTTCCTTGTCAAGTATTTTGCAAAAATCTTTAAAACTCATTTAGAAAGTTTTTCTAAAATCAAAAGATTTTGGTTCTAAAACTGTCGAAAAGTCGATAATTTTCAGTATCAATGTTGTCGTGTTGGTATCTGTTTTGGAGCCGGTGGCATTTCTGATCCTTGCCTTGATCAAAGTCTTGAATTTTGTTTAGGTGACGTGGCCATTTCTGCTCTTTACCTTTTTGCATGACCCGGTATTTGTTCTGGTGCATATATTACAACTTTAAAGTACCCAATTACCAGAGTTCTTGCTATTCACAACTGTCTAAAGCTAGATTAACCACATACTTTTATTTAGTTTGACAAAAAAGTTTCGATATGTTCTCCATATTTCAAATAGCAAATCAAATATTTCGATAGGCTAAACGGGAAGTTATAGCCACATTTGAGCAATTAGAGGGGTGGTCAGAGGGGTGCTAGACTTCTCATCCGGACTATGACTTCAGGATCTTCTCTGTGCGATGGAATTGGTCGTTGTCGCGATACGAATATCATCAAGGTGCGTATCCGCAAAATTGGCTGAACTTCAGCACCACGTCGAGATTGAAATTGCCTGTCTTTGATCGAAATCTTTCGCTGCCAACGCCCGTCGTTGAAAGCCAAAGTGAAGCGGTTTTAAAAGTGGTGGATCCAATTTCGAGTTACACTAAAGCCGTCTGGAAGAAAAGAATACTCCAAGCAGGGACACTACGGATGTAGCCGAAGTGAATCCTCTGGAATGCCGATGGCAATGACGGAATTGACGACGTGACGAAATGAAGACGTGTTCCCGTGCATGTGGAGCAGAGTGTTGTTGTCAAAAAAACGTTAACATGACCATCAATGTCTACGTTTTTTTGAACACAACTCCCTTGCGGCAGACTTCCTTATAATTTGTATTATACATTTAAACATTTCGAGTGTACATAATCAATTACTTGCCTCTCGATTGCTTTAATTTGCTTCTCTTTAGATTCCATGGTTAAAAGTGCATTGGCATTTCATTGATTAAGCAATCCAAATCGCACCTCTAAATTACCAATAAATGCAATAATATCCCGGCATTTTTGAATATTAATTGGCCCACGAATTTTCCCGAGATCGTGGGAGACTACTACTTGTAAACATAACCATAATTTAAAATAAATTATTTTCAAAGAAAAAAGGGTTGGACATAGATGGATCGGCGCTTTTCATAATACTGATCAAGAGTTTATATACATAATTCTTATAGGGTCGAAAATGCTTGCTTCTCTGCGATGAAAACTTAAGTTATTAGATCCTCTATTGTTATCATACTATACAACACAATATCATCAAAAATATCTCCTAACGCAGTAAGAAAGTTACAACGACCTCCAGCGTAAAACATTTCAGATGTAAATTTTTGTGTCAAAAAATAATTATATTTTCGGGTGAGCAATAACAATTTTACTACATTTTAAACGCAGGACACTACTTGGGAAAACGTCTATATAGGAACTAAACAGAAACACTTTTCTTCAAATGAAAAAATTTTAAAAATGTTTTTGCTTAAACAATTGTAATAATTTTTCGTAACAAAATATGAAACAACATCTTTAAAGTTTATTTTTGAATTTGTTAATGACGAACTCGTTAAAAAGTGTGTTTGTTAAATTATTTTTAGGAGAATATAGAAAATGATAAGGATATATTTTAGTCCGGCGTATTTAAACTCCGGCATGCCGAAACTTCTTTTTTTAGTGTTTTATTATTTATATTTACTGTTTTTTCTGAGAAGACAAGTTAGGCACTATAATTGAGTGGAATTTTAGAGGCAGCCAGGCATAGGAGTCCTGAAGTCATCGTAGCAGGAGCATTATTTCTTTACATACAATGTCAACAAACTTTTTATTAGCTTTGACATTTTGGCAAAAATTTAATGGCCCTCCCGCCCGTTTATACATGGCAAAGGCAAATTTGTCCATGTGTAGTATAAAGTATACATTTGCTGGTAGGTTTTACGAGCAACAACTCTTGGGTCTAGCTTGGCAAGTCGGAGAAACCTGAAGAGAATTAAATTAAGTCAAAAGGCTCCCTGGCTTTGACTCCAAAATTTGGGACAACTATAGGACATAAAAATTAAATATTTATGGTTAAGAAAACTTTTATCTCAAGGCATTTATCGACACAGATTGATGTAGGCATAAAAAATATTAAAAACAGGAAAAAACTAACTCTTGACTCGAAGTCACTTTCATTTCCATTTGCTGAACCTTTTGGCTTCATTTGATTCCTTTCCATATCAATCAATTCAAGTCACATCTATATTATACACTAAGTGCAAATCTGTTGGCGTTGCAAATGGCATTCGATTTCATTCAATATGCAACTGGAAACCACGAACAAACACGAAAACCACTATACTATAATTTGAAGCTTTTTTGTCCATCAACTATACTTCATATACATAAAATCATTTGAAATAACAACTTAATGGAAGGAGAAAAAAGAGATTTAAATGGAGCTGAACCGTGATCCTAAGAAAATAAGAAAACTTAATAAAATACTTTTGCAATCACTTTCTTAAACTTGTTCAAAAAATGGAATGAAAGTATAACAATTTTAAAAGACGAAAATTTCTAAAACATTGATCCCATAAACGATTTCTTTTATTAATATAACGAATAATCAATAATCAAAATCTGGATTTAAAAAAATTTAATTTTTTTGCCATCGTTTATCTATTAACATCGTTGGTTCTTCCATATCAGTTTTTGAAAAAATGTTCATCAAATAGTTTCAAAGTGTAATATTAAAACGAATAATTAAAATTGTTTGGGTAGCGGCAAGGTCAAGAAAGGAACCTAAGCCCAGAAAAAAATTAAATTCTCTTATAATTATAACAAAACTCTATAGTTTTATAAAATGACTATGTACATATATCATAAACTTATATATGTACGTTAGGGCAGTCACGCCATGCTAGAAGAAATACAATAAAATAATTATAATGTTGATTTTCGATTATTTATTTACTACCTATATAATATAGTTATAAGGGTTTTATAAAACTAGAACGAATAATTTTTGAAAATTTGCATGTCAATGTCAAGCAGAAAGAACACTCGCCTATAACGATTGTATCTTTGAGCTATATGAAATTTAGTATCTATAAGTAAATATAATATATAAAACCGCATAAAATTAACATACATACATTTTTGTTCGTAAGAATATGCGATCAAATTCGTCTCCTTTACTGCGTTGCAAAATCTTAACAAAATTTAAAATATCCTCTGCAAGGCTATACAACATTTAATTAAATTGTAGCTTACTACTCGAACTGATTTCTTATTATATTAATGAGAGTAAGTAAAAACCTACAAAATTGTTAATGCTTGTGTCCTCCAAGAATGAAATCATTTACGTGATTTCTCTACTTTTTCAAAATATCGCATTGAAAGCCAAGTTTCCACTTTTATCCAGAGTTGCATATCTTAGATTTTGCCAAAGTGCTACAAGGTAAGGCGATGGTAATGCGATGGCGATGCAATGGCCGCAACTGAAGCGGCACTCGAGCTAAAGTCCTTCCATTTTGTCCCGTCCCTCTCAAAGCCTCTCCGGCTGAATGATGATGCCTGACCAGAAAATGGCTAAAATACTTCAAGCTCAAGTCCGGGAGCTGTGAAAGCGGCAACAAGAACAATGGGCAGGACGAAAGCCAAAACAATATACAGGGAAACAAATGAAACGGGGGCATCGCAGCAGCGAAAAAGTGTCCTGGAAATGACGGCGACTTTGTCTTTGTCGGCGTGGGTGGTCAACAAAGCCGCTCGAAAAAAACACGCTTAGACGCAGAAGCAATATACGTAATAACAATGGGACCACACAAAATGTGCAATGGAAAGAGGCAAGTAGAAATGGCACATAAAAAATATTATTACAATGTTGGCTTTATATCCCAATCATATACAGCTATCAGCTAAACTGATATAAAATCATAACGATCATATTTTCTTCATACACAGCTACAACTCCCAACTCCTTTCCCTTTGATCAGATTACCAAGTTAGCGATTTCAACGTTAAATAACCATATTGAAACTATTGGTTGATCATTATTTAGCTTATTAGCTTAGCTTATAGCTCATTAGCTTATATGATTCAAAACAATTATGTTATGAAGATTTTTTCATACCTTTTTATAACTTTCTTATAGCAGCTCTATACATTTAAAAATATATATTTGAACTTGTTAATACCGAGTTATATACATACATAACCGTTTACAAACTGCACCTTTTTAAATCAGATTTAAAACTTGTAACCATTGCATTTAATACATTTTTTTACGTAAAAATATTTTTTTAATTAATAAATACATCAACTTAATACTCCGAGCTTAGAGGCATTTTATAAAAGCTGGCATTTAGTTTTATCTAATCTTTACTTTTTTAATTTAGTAGGTACTTAAAAGTAATAAGTAAAATTTGATATTTAAGACTAAACCTTTAGTTAGTTTTATCATTCTACTATTAAGAGACTACGTTAAAACTATTGTCACAAAGAGCGTTCTGCATAAGACGTATTAGCATTCTTTTTATTTCTTTCTTGCCATTGACAGATGATAATCATGGGGCACGTCTGTTCGCATATACCACACAAATTTGGCCTGTCTGAGGAACCTTCGGAACCTTCAACAAATCAATCAAACTCTTTTGGGATACAATTTCCCTTTTAACAATAAGATATTCAATCCGGGGCCTCAACCAGATGATATTGCCCATTTCAGGTCACAAAGGTGGCAGGAAAATGAGCCAGCACTGTCGAAGAGGATATGCGGAGAGGAGAGTGGGAGTGGCAGGCAGCTGACAGGCGAAAAACGGCACAAAAAGTGAGAATAACGAGCAACTGCGTGGGTGCCAGCACAAAGGAAAGAGCATAGAAAAGAGGAAACCGGAGGAAGGGCCGAAAAGAAATTAACAAAGTTGGGGCACAAAACAAAACGCAAAATGCCAAGTGTGCGGTTATTAAATTTTGCAAGCAATTGAGTTGACCAGAAGAAAATGGGAGGTGGCGATGGGTGAGAGGGCTCCGATAATCGATAAATGTTGTGGAAAATGTAGCGCTGGGAAATTGCTACACATGTTGCAGCTGATGGGGCGAAATTAACTAAAATTGAACAGACGTTGCGATTTAGGTTTCAATGGCGGTCGATTGGTCGAGGTCAGGCCCAGATATAGATGGGCTTTTATGAAAGACAGCTATTAAGTTTTAAATATACCAAGCTAAAAAGGAAACTGAAGGTATTCATTGATGAGTGCTTATTAACAACTAAATAGCTTAGTAATCAGTTTCTAAATACTTAAACAAAATTTGTTAAATAAATGTTCGTACATAAAGGTTCGGTCATAAAAAATTTAACTCTAATATTTCGCTCAAATTATTACTCCTCTGTTCTAAAAAATACTAAATTAAATAAAAAAGATTAAAGAATACTTTCAAAGATTCTATTTCCACTTACATTGCTTCGAGTGGCTGTTGTCTGTTGCTTAGCGGATTTCAAGGTGGATGTTCTTGGCTTCTGATACCGCTTCGTATGCGTATATTTTTTGGTAGTAACTTTCTCGTAATTGACACCGAAACAGCTTTTTGGGTTGATCCCAATTGACTAAGCACACGAACGATAAATACAAATCGGGGAGTAGCTTTTCTTTAATTTTTTAGCAGCTCTTAATAATATTTTTTAGCTGCTTTTGCTGTTAGTTGCACACACACAGGCATGAGAACTCTCTCACGCACACGCACACATTCACCGAGATTTATGTAACACACAGCTGAGGGAACGAAAAAACTTTACGAATTGGCCAAAAATACAAAACGGTTTCTCCTTGTTTTATGTTTTTTAAGCTTTACGGGCGGCCATATTTGGATTTTAGAGAGAAACAGAGGTCTTATGTCCCTTGTTTGCTTGTGTTTTTTTATATTTTTAGTTCTCTGTTTTGATTTTTATTTGTTGGGCTTTCTGATATAATCGGCAAGGGTTTCTGGTTGCCCAAACTTGTACGCTCAACTGTCCACGATGTACTGTGCCAACGGTATTTACGTAGCTCCAGCCAACAGGGCCGAAATACATGGCCAAGAGAGAGCCAAGGAACTAACGTTAACTCTCTCTTTTTCCCTCTCTTTGTATTCATTTTTATTTAGTCCAGCGCTTTTAACAGAACTGGGTTTATTTTGGATTTCAAAATTAAAAATAAATTAAATAATATTTCATTATTAATCTTAAAATTTTGTGCATTCATTAAAGCCTTAGTTATTTTTTATCGAGTACCAATTAGAAATTTACAGAGTCTCTTTAAATATATTACTTTTTAGTATGCGCATAAATTCAGTTCATTGAAGCTAAATACAAATACTTATTTATTTTCACACAAAGGCATTTCATTTATTAAAATTTTTAGTTTTGCATTTATCTAAAAAAGGGCCATAAGAGGTTATTTTATTTAACTTTTTTACCCTTGCAGAGGGTATTATAATTATAAATAATTCGTCAGCATTGATAAGGAACCTGAATTAACCTTAATTTTTCCCATTTAGTTTTTGTACATTTAATTTCCAACACATTTTAAAACTCGTTCCCCGTTTCTGATCCCTATTTACAGACTCTGTTAAAAACTATTGCCTACTGTTTGGAAGCGTGTCATGTCGAAAAAGCCTGCTGTGAACTTCAAAACTAACAAATTATTGTTGTTGCTATTAAACTTTCACTATCACGATTCTATAGGTAGCACCATAAATTGAGGGACCTCTCTTCTCGCCTGACTCCTTGAACTTGCTTAACACGCAGGCGTAGAGAGATGGATTTTTCTCCAAGTTTGTGGCGGATGGCAGGCCTTTCTGGCCACTTGGGGGCTTGTTTTCGGTTTTCAATGTTAAGTGCGTAGGAGCCGCCACGAGTGAGAGTGATAGATTGAGAGAAGCAGATGGCGGGAAAGGGACAGGGACAGGAACAGGAACAGGGAGAGGACCAGGGAGCAACGGGGCGAATGCGCAACGCCAGCGATAACGACAACTGGGAACGTCAACAGAGAGACAGACGGACGAAAAGGGGAAGAGAGAAGGCTCGAGAGACATGTGTAGCAAAGCGTTGTCCAAATGGCTACTTTCACGACGACAAAATATAAAAATAGTCGTAAGGAAGAAAGATAGCTAAAGTTGAGTGCCCATACTACTAATATTAGTATAATACTACTATTCGCTTTGCTGCACTGCCCTACCTGATAGAAAAATTGGTTCTAACCTGGCATTACGACATTTGACATTTGTATACCCTTGCAGATCATTTTATAATTATTGATCAGTATCACCAGGAAAGTCGTCCGTCCGTTTCTACGCAAACTAGTTCTCAGTTTTTTATCTGCTTGAAAGTTTCCCAAAAGTTGTCTTTCTATTTAAGTTAGTATATATGTCGGAACGAGCCAGATCAGGCAACTATATCATATAGCTCCCATAAGAACAATTGGAAAAAAATTCAAAAAGGAATTAAACTTTGTTGTTTGTTTTTTGGGATTTAAAAATTATTAAATTAAATTAAATTTTGTAGGTCGGATTGATTGGCCAAAAATAAAACCCATGGAAAATCCCAACTTCCTAACTTTACAAACACCATAGATATGGCATTTCCATTCAATCAGTTATATGGCGGCTATAGGATATATTCGCCCGACCCTTATGAAATTCGGTAGGTCGGATTGACTAGTCAAAAATAAAACCCATAGAAAATCCCAACTTCTTAACTTTAAAAACTCTATAGTTATGGCATTTGAAATCGTTCAGTTATATGGCAGCTATAGGATATAGTCAGCCGATCCTTATGAAATTTGGATTGATTGGCCAAAAATAAAACCTACAGAAAATCCCAACTTCCTAACTTTACAAACACCATTGATATGACATTTCCGATTAATCAGTTATATGACGAATATAGGATATAGTTGGCTGATCCCGGCCGTTCCGACTTATATACTGTATGCAAAGAAACGAAGGGTGTGTGCAAATGCAATTTGTTATCTTTAAAACGTTCGCGTAGAAATAGACAGACAGACGGACAGACGGACAGACGGACATGCTTATATCAACTCAGAACGCGACCCTGATCAAGAATATATATACTTTATAGAGTCGGAGATGTCTCCTTCACTGCGTTGCACACTTTTACCAAGATTATAATACCCTCTGCAAGGGTATAATAAGGTATAAAAATGATTTTACTTTTGCCTAAATATATACTAAATTTTCTATTGCAGAGATCACAATAAGAACAAGTGAGAACGTTATAGTCGAGAGCCTCGACTATTAGATACCCGTTACTCAGTTAAAATTATCAACTTGAATTCGGCAATCTCTTAGAGCTGGCAGCCTTACCGCACGAGCATCAGCACCAGCGCTGTTTTAGCGCAGGCAGCTTTTGTCCTGCATCAACAGCTGTGTTTATGTTTATGTTTTTGAGTGCAATGCTTACATACATACACACATACGCCATTGATTGACTCAAACCTCCAATTTGGTTAACTTGATTTGATTTGCATAGTTCTTGGGATATTGTTCGGTATTGACAAATGAAAACCATCGCAATTTCCTTTAATAGAAATCCTTATCGAGAATTAACGTTGACTCTGTTGAGCACCTTGGACAGCTGTTCCAAAGTCATCCGTTAGATGGCGCTATGAAAGGCGGATATGTGGGCGCTAGCCAGGCTTAAGCGTTTAATGGGTTTTTGGGCGTTAGAGTGGGCGTGGCAAACTTTTATTTGGCCAATCGATAGGCATTGACGAAACAAATACATATCAAAAAAAAAATTGTATAATAGCATAAAAACTGTGGCCACAGCTTGTGACTTGTGGGCGTCAGAGGGGGCGTGGCACCATTTTGAAATAAACTTGCGCTGCGTAGGAACTCCTAAAATCTACATGCAAAATGCCAATCTTCTAGCTTTTATAGTTTCCGAGATCTCAGCGTTCATACGGACAGACAGACGGACAGACGGACATGGCTAGATCGACTCGGCTAGTGATCCTCAACGCTTCCTTCTACCTGTTACATACTTTTGCACGAATACAATATACCCTTTCACTCTACGAGTAACGGGTATAAAAATACTTGAAATCGGCCGGCCCGTTTTGGCCCAAAGTTGTAAGAAAGTGCAGAAAAATCTTTTAACCAAAATGTTTAATTCAAATTGTGGACTTATTTTTATGTGCTTCGCATTGTGTCTAGAAAATGTAAATTTATGAATCACATTTAATATTTATACCAATTTTCGAATAATATATAATTTGTTTGGCAAAGAACAATGTGAAACACTATGCAAACGATAGCTCAGTTTATAATTAATTTGGAACGCAAAATAATAAAACGAGAATTGTTATTGTAAGTTACATTTTTATTGCTTGGCTACAACATAGGTCGGGTGCGCCCGTAAGTATGCAGAGAATTTCGTTTGCTGCTTCGCGTTTTTCAGCCACTCGTGCGTATACACAATGTGCATTTTATTCCATAATGTGCGGCAAAGGGGAAAGGCGATGCGAGAAGCGGCACACATAGGTAGGTATTACATACACCAGCGAGCAAACCAACAAACAAACATTGAAACATTCAAACATTTTGTGTCAATCTGTCAGTCACTCAGGCAGCCCGTCCCTTACTCTGTTTTTTAACGCTTTTAAAGGTTGCCCGCTCCGTTGCCGATAAAAAGAATCAATAAATGCCTACGGTCGCCAGACTTTTATTCTATATAGTCGTATTTTTATTATAGACATGTACCTTTATGCATAGAGAAAAATATTCATATTCCCTATTATTGTCATCATATAAAAGATCAGAGTCCATTGACTTTTCCATTAAACCAATTTGATTTCGTATAAGCGTTGTATATCACCAAAATAAAATGTCATTGTGAACCAATACCGCCAGCATGTAACAAATAAAAAAACTGCACAAACTAGTGAAAATCGGGAAATATTTAAATAAGAAGAACAACTTTACAAAGTTATATTCTAATGAAATTTTTTGTAGTTTATATGTTCATACTTTATACTTTAATTAAATAAATACATTATACAATTTAATACAATATTTAAATATGCGCACTTATTATTTTAGAACTATAATTAGATTTGGTTGGTATTGGACAAAAAAAGTCCGCCCACTTGTCAGAAACCCTTTCTATTAGCTATTCTCTTGCATTCTGATAAAAGCGTAGGTCATCCAAATCCGTTCCTTTTTAAAGTGTAAATCAGATTCCCTAAACAAAATGTGAATGTCTCTGAAAGGATTTAATTTTTTTTCGTGTAGCCCCACCCTAGAATTCTTCCTCCTGGCGATAAGTTCTGGTTATCAACGGTCACATAGGAAACACAATTCCAAAAGGATACAATGAATATAAGGATGTGCCGCTACTCAACAAAAGAAAACCGTCAAAGGGGAGCGTACGGACTGACACAATCACATGTGTACTGTACGTAAATACCAAGCGAAGAGTGTAGTGGTGTTAACGCGTTAAACGTAAATCAATAAACGCACAGAACGGATATTATGAACACCTGTAAGAGATAATTGATGAAAATTGAGCGTAAGGCAATAATAACGATTTCATTGAAAATACAAGCCCACCATGCAGACTGTAAAGGATTCGGAGTAAATTAATTTTTTGAATTTAATTTGATTTAAGTACACAAGTTTAAAGATTGTACACATTTTTAAATATATTTGTAAAGGCGGATTATTTAAAAAATGTCGTGAAAAAAACGTTTTCCTCTTTTAAATAAGAAAAACAAAGTGATTAGGAACAGTTTTAGAGGTAAAGGATGTTTTTATTTAAAGTAAAAGATACAAGAAAGTATTTTCGACACCAAGTCTTGTTTACTTCTCTCAGCTTAAAGTAGAAGGAAACGGTCTTTAAATTATATACTTAGTCATCCGGATAAAGTGTCCTATTGATATAAACACAGCTCTTTGTCTGCCCATAAGGAAATCAAACAAATAGTAAAGATTTAAAGGGTCCTTGTAGATAGAGCAATGTTTGCAAAAACAATTGTTAAAACTTAACTTATGTATAGATATATATATATATATATAAATATATATATATTAAATTCGGAATTAAACCGATTGGGTGCTTTGATACATTCCTTAACATAAGTACGTTTCGAGAGTCGATCAACATAAACTATTAAAGTAATGCAACAAAATCAATCTTTTAAGGAAGAAGAGGGATCTTTCAATAATTTCCAGTGACGGCAACATCGCTTAGCATAGGAAAACCCCTAGTATCCTTGTTTCTATTTCTTACTTGTGAAAAATGGTTACAAGGACAACCCGATTATGAGAATCTATAAATGACTGTGTGGGCTGGGTTGGGTCTGCTAACATGTTGACCTTACTAGGCTCGCAATCAGTTCGGGTTACGGGGATGCGAAGAACGACAAGGAGGATAAGGATATGGCCAGGAGGATGAGCAGACAAAGCGTTGACAATGTCCTAAACAAAAGAAACAGAAAACAGACGAGCAGATAATGGACGTGATGATATTGGTAGGGGAGGGGGTAGAGCGGGGGAGCCGCGAGCAATGGTAAAATGTATTTACATAGCTTGCATGGTCGGGATAAGCTCCATTGTTTTATGCATGCAAACAAAAACAATCCAAGGGACTGGGGAGAAACATTCACGGAATACGAGTGACGCTTTACGGTTGCATCTGCACGGATAGTTACCAAAGCTCCGAGCTAAAGTGCTCGTATACGGTCGTAGGTGACCTTTTTTAAATGAGAGTGCAAAGATATCGGCTAATCTCGCACATTAAACGCCGTCTAAGAGTTTGGTTGGGTCACATCCCTGCTACTGAAATCTCTTTTAATCAAATTTTGACTCTTCTAGCAACGGGTATAAATAAATTGTAGGTTTTGTGCACATAAAAAAAATAAAACGTTTGCTTAATTAAGTAATTTGAAGTTAAATTCTCCAATCGTGATTTCTTAAATACTACATTGTAGAATCGAGATCTGAAAGTGCATCTTATTTATATTAACAAAATAAGAGTCTCCCTTCACAACGTATAAAAACAGGCGCTATACCCGTTCCTAAAAATACGAGTGATCCTACTTACCTATATGCACAGTAAACATCTAGCTAAGTACCAAAACGGATGATTTCAAATTTCCCTGATAGATTTAAATAAATTTAATTTGTTGTTTTGCTTTGTGGGTCTAAAAAATGAACTCGCTTCACATAAAAATTGAACTAAATTATAAGTTACACAACTAATAGTGGTACAGAACTAGAGCAATGTCTTATCACCACTACAGCTCTGAGTGGGCGTACTCCTCGTGCGTGGAGCTCTTTTCTTTGGGCACGATGAACAGGCCCTCTGCCGTGGTCCAGCGAGTTCCGTGCTGCGGTTTGTGCACACCCACTATCTCCATTTGTCCGGAGATGGGTCTGCCGTAGGAGCGGCCGGACATTCCGAGGTACATGCCGGTGTCGATGTGGCGCAGTCGCACATGGGCACTCCTCATCCAGCTGTCATTGGAGCACACTACTTCCCAGTGGTCACCGGTGTCGCCAAGTCCATCTGTTCCGTAGGCGGAGACCTCCTGCTCGCCGGAGAGCGGCGATGAAAAGTGGTGCGAGTGCAGGTTCTTCTTGGTGGACAGGTGCTCCAGGCGTATGGTGGATCCGCAGGCGATGGGCTCGCCCCGTTCGCACAGCTCGCCGCTCTGGGCCTTGACCACCCAGTGGCTGTTCACATCCTCCTTCTGCTCCACGCCTGTTACTGACTGCTGTCCAGATCCGGATCCGTACTTCACATCATGAGAGTGCAGGCGGAAGGAGTAGTCTGAGTTCAGGAGCTTCAGGATGGAGCCGCAGGTGACCACGTTGGATTCCGTGGCTGTTTTCGGAGTGGACAAGATGGTGTACAAAGATAAACATTAATGCTGGGCGACTGAGTATTAGCACAAGAGGTTTGAAAAGAGCGGCGTGGCCAATCACAGAAGACCACATAGACGCGACTTTCCTCGGGGTCGAAACTTACCGGCACCACTGGAAAGGCTGCTGACCAGAGCCAACCCGGCGAGCAGTAGTCCGTGCTGCATTGCGTCCTTCCCGAGTTATCTTATCTTATCCTGAGTACTTAAGTTAGCCAACTTGTGCCGGCAATTACGATTTAACTCCTCGATGAACACGCAAACAATTGGATTTTGTGACAACTCAGGGATTGAATGCCGGTGTGACCAGGCGCTTGGTAATTCGCATAACCAGTTTCCCCAAAATATATTAAAAATACTCAAGCGAAAAAAGTTTTTGGTATTTTTAATCACCGATTTTGGTAAAGTTTTGATCATGTGGGGTATTCCCCGATTAAATAAATTAACGGTATAAATATAAAAATTCATAGGTTACTTATGGTTTTAAATAGGAACAAGCGACGAAAAATATTGTTAAATATGGAAACAAGGTTCCACAAATTTAAAAGCAATTCAGTAACGTTGAAATTACAAATCAAACCGAAAAATAGGGTCGTTTTCTCAAATGCTGAACATTTATATATAACTTTCATGATTGTTTGGGAAATACCCTAGAAACCCTTTTTGTTAGCTTACCATTGTTTCTTATAGGAATAGGTGAAAATAACTAGTTCCGGGAACAATATGTCGTTAGTATTTTTCTCGCGACTGTCAAATGCGGTTACACTGCAAATTTGCAAGCAATTTTCTCCCAACAAAAGGCTGGAAAAGTAAGAAAAATTGAAATCAAAGAAAAATTAATGGCCCACAAGCGTCTGTTCGTCTACGCTGTGCTACTGGCGATATGTTATTTGGTTGGCGTGACATGGGTGAGTCCCCTAATTAGCCAGATCACATGACTGGTCCAGTAATCAAAGTGTTATTCCGTCCCAAAAAAAACAAGGCTGAGACTGCAGCGCAAACATTGCCAGTGAATGGCAGCAGCATCAACAATGCCAGCCAGCTGAGCGCTCCACCTGTAGTTCCAGTGGCAGGGGCACCACCTTCCAAGCAAGTCGGCGCCAATCCAGGACCCTCTGTGGCGCCACCATCCAAGGTCATCGCTCCCGTCCAGAGTTCTTCTAATTCCAGCAGCACTACTGCGCCATCTGCAGAGTGGTAAGTGACACTACACCAGCGGTCAAAACAATAGTATCTGAACTTTAATGTCTGAATTTAAATTAGGCAAACTAAGTCAAATCTTGTCAACAGTTTTTTTGTTTACTAACATCGTAATTATACTCCTATCAGATTTAAACCAACACTAGGCATAATAGCACAGTCAAAGACTTTAGTTCTAAACAGGTTCCCTCAAGAGTGGGAACCTTATGGATTTCTTAAAAAGTGTATCCAAAAAATATGAAGCTAATTAATAAAAAAATAATTAAAAAATAATTAATATCCAATATAAGATCTTCATAAATTAATAATTTTTGTTTTAAGTAAACCAAAACCAATGCTTGATAAATTTTAGTTATAGCTTGCATTTGTTTTGAAAATGCACAGATTTTATCTCGATTTAATAAAATATCCTGGGCTATTTTTTTTATTGATTTCCGTATTCGATTCTATCCTGGGCTATTTTTTTTTATTGATTTCCGTATTCGATTCTTGCACATTACAATTGCAGTGTCTGTGCCGGTGCCCTGCTGCCACATTTGGATTCCAATGGCAAGGAGCTGCCCATCTGCGCCGAGTGCAAGTGCTCGCATGTGGCGAGAAATACGACACTGATCAAGGTTGGCACAAATCAAGGGACCCCAGCTTACCTTTCTAAACCTATTACTTATGTTTCTAGGTCGTGGTCATCATTGTGATTTGGATCATCTCCATTTTAGTGATATACATGCTCTTCCTGATGTGCCTGGATCCGTTGCTGAACAAGCGAGTAAAGGCGAACTACCAGGAGCACACCAACGAAGATGTACATAACAAGCATTCTAGATACAAGGGCATTCAGTATAGCCTCCTAGTTACAGCCCAAGGCGAAGATAATGAAGATGACGATGTTGACGCCGATGTGGCTCAACTAGTTGGCAATAAAGAAGCACCACACTTTTGAATAGATTTTAATTTCCACAACCCCCTTTGTTTCATTTTCCGTTTGCGATTTTTATTGAGTTTTTAACCCACGCCACCAGTCCATAGAGACACTCACCACTAACCAAAGACCCTCGTTTTGAACCAGAACCATTTCACGTCAGCCCGACTAATTCAAAATTTCTACCCCCTTTTCCAACCAGGATGAGCCGACGCCGCCTCTGCCCGCCGTGAACAACCAGGAGCTCAGTGCCAGGGCCAATGTCCTCAATCGCGTGGGCCACCAGCAAGACAAGTGGAAGCGGCAGGTGCGCGAGCAGAGACGCCATATCTACGACAGGCACACCATGCTGAACTAAGAAGGGGGCGATTTGCAGGTGGAGGAGATAAAGGAGGAGCATGGGCGACTTAAGACACGTATTCCAAGCAGTAATCCTCTACAGAATTCAACTTTTGGATCAAATTACATGTATATTTAGCAACAATTATTATTAATATTTTAATTAAATTATATAACCAAAATGCGCTTGGAAGAAGACTGTTTTTTTGTTGATCAGAAAGCCAAATTTAGGGGAGAAGTACCTTCCAGAATCGACATTTATTGCTTAGCAGATATTTATATTCTTCTATCTAGCGATTTCCATCGTTTGTCCGTTTCTAAACAAACTAGAGCATCAGTTTTAAAGTTATTTGAAGTAGTCTGTCTTTGTATTTGTAAAGTCTGTCTTCTATTGTAGGAAATATGTAAGTCGGAACGGGCCAGATAGGCCTACTATATCATAAAGCTCCCATGTGAAGAATAGGGAAAACAAGGTAAATCAAATAATAACTTCGTTGTTTCTGAATATGTATCCATATACCATGATATAGTCATTTCTAACGATTTTAAAATTACGGTTTTACTTTTATAAAAATTAACAACTTTATCATATTGGAACCTACATGATAAAGTTGGTAATTTTAGTTCTAGTTTTCGTCAAATTCAGCGTAGGAAATGGACGAAAAACAAATCATCTCTAAAAACGTTTTCAAGCTATAAACAGTTGTTGGGCTGTATATATTGCCTTTATACCAAAGCCGCTATTTTAAAAATAAAAGTCACGATTTTATTAGCCACATTTACTTTTAATAAATCATGTAACCATATTTTTCTTGGAGAAATGATTTTAATGCATACAAAAACCGCCGAGCTAGACCTAAAGTACATTCATTCAGGATGGGAAGTTCTAATATCCCTTGATGGTTTCGGCGAACGTCCAGTTCTCGTTAACCTGGAAAGGCCCCTCCACGCCGCATCCGTTGGCGCTGCACACGCCCACTGTGTATTGGGAAATGTTACGGGTATCGCGATAGTATAGAACTTCCATGCACGTGCGGATCTAAGAAAAATAAGAAACCATGTAAGATGAAGCAAGGTATTGTTCCAGTATAGGTTTTATAGTTAATTAGTTGAATAAATAATCTATAAATAAGACTGCTCGAACAATTGATATTTACTTAATGGGAATGATGGTCTCTTTTTAGCCAAATAACTCCCTTAGGTTGTTTTTCTAACTTATAAAGTATGCAATATTTCGGCTAAACTTGTTTTTTATAATATTAGGTTTCTAGTATAGGTATCACATTTTTTCAAAACATTTTTTTTTTTTTTGGTTTTAAAAAAATAAATATTTATCTTTATATGTATATATATACATATGTATTTAAAATTATCAAAATTACCTGAACGATCAATAAAAATTGTCTTAAGGCACTTGAAATTTATGGCAAGAATTTGTAAAATCATTGCAGAGTTGCAAAGATTAAAAAAAGGTGATTTAATTTCATTTTTTATTTGCTATTGCAATCGACCACAAAATAAACATTTATAAATTAATAAAAAAAATCTTGATTTTCTCTGTTTAAACTGTTTTACCCCGATTATCGGCTATATATCGCCAAAAAGATAAAAATAAACGTACCAGTTCTGAAGCCTCTACGGCGGTGAAGTCCCTGTCCTTGGGCTTCTTCTCACGCACCAGCGGAATGGCCAGATGACGCGCAAATCCGGTGGCGACCACGTAGTCCTCGTGGGAGCGTCCGCGGAGATCCACGTTGGCCAGGTACGGGGTTCCTTCAGTGTCTACACCACCCACCACCACGTCGATATAGAGGGGATTCATGCGGGAGCGCCGGTTGTAGAGCACTCGGGTCATCCAGCTAGCCAGTGACTTGGGCTTCATCTCGATGTTGTCGTCGCAGCACTGGTCCTCGATCATCTTCTGGTCGATGCTGCGCTTGATGGACTGGATGTCGGCGAAGTCCCCGCTGCCGCCGAGCAGGATGTTCTTGTTGATCTTGAACACACGCTCAATGTTCTGGTAGCGGGCCAAGGATCCGTAGGAAACCAAGGTATCGGCAGCGAGCATCACGCCACCGTCGTAGCGAATGCCCAAAACGGAGGAGCCCGTGGTGATGGCAGCTCTAGGGATTAGATAAAGCTTAACAAAAGGAGTAAAACAGCATAATATTCCCTATTCATACGTGCTGTGCTTGGTTCCATAGGGTCCCGCTGCGGTCAATTCACGGGGTAGCTTCTGGATTTGAGTCTGTCCGCCCGTAAAGTTGTAGAACTCGCCGGGGACAGGTCCGTTCTGCCAAAGGGGCTGTGCCAGGCAATTGTAGTTGTTATACATTGTAATTTACTCGGTTTAGTGACTTATTTAAGGCAAAACGATGACTTGTTTGTCGCTACCGGAGAATGACGGGCACAAATAAAATCCTAAAGCTCAGTGTGGACAGAGTTCAAGCACCTGAAAATACCACTGCCCATAGACAGTAACTAAAACTACCAAATCTTCCGAGCATATAAAACTTATATGATTAGGTCACACCATTTTTCAAATTTTCAGTTACTTTTATTTTTTATGTTAAAAAAAATCTAGTAAAATAAACGAAATTGCCCCTTTCAAAGTGCGGACTTACAATTTGCCTAATATTTATTAATAATCAAGGTTTTTCAGAGATAAGCCCTACCGTCTTAAACTACCTATTTCGGGCCATTTTTAAACAAATTAAAAAGCCCAAGGTAGGCAAAATGATGCATTAAAGGATATTAAGGAAAGATATAATAATAGTGTTGTTCATGTTTTTTGTATTAATCCATTTTAAAAGTGGTTCTCGTGAAGGAGATGGACCAGAGACTTCGGAGTCGACCTTATATTATTATTTATATATAAGAAAGAAAATCGCAACTTGAATACATCTAGACACATTTTTATTGCCAGTATACCAGTACACAATATGTAAATATATATAGGTATGTGAATAATGCATGCCTTCCGAGGGGAATGTTTCGGTTTGCTTTCGCATCTTTCAGATGCCATAATACAGTCGATAATATCAGTAGCTTTTTTGAGCTTTGCTAAAAACAATGACGGGAGACCCGTTATTTAACATGTTACGAATACGAATAAGGATGCCCAAAGCAAAATTACGAGCTAAGTGTCACGGCCAATGATTGATGCTAATTCTATGTGGTTAAAGCTTCTAGTCCTTGCAGCAGCAAAAGACATTATCGCTGGAGCTAGCTGGGGTTGTGGGCGTGGTGCCGAGCTTGGGGGGTTTGCTATAGGAATGAGGACCCCGCATAAACACCTCGATGAGCTGACAGTGAGATCTGAAAAAACTCGAGTAATTAATGTGTGATTCAAAAGAGTTGAGTGTAAAAAACTTACCTCATGGTTATGTCTAGGTCGGTTACTATCTCGCCGTCACAGTTCCAGCTAGAAAACTCTGTCGAGGAGAAGGTGTTCGCGATTTCTCCTTGCGGCGAGATCGGCTGGCAAGAGCCTGCAATGCTGTAGTCCTCCTCGCCGGCACCAGAAAACGTTCTGAACTGAAATTCCCTGGTGCGATAGACCTCCACGAACGGCAGATTGCGCTGGAATCGGAAATTGTTTGGTACAAAAATTCAGTTGTAATATCTTAATATCTTTCCTAAGCCTGTTATTTCTATAACCGTTTTACATTCCTTTTTATTTATTTAATACTACATTTATGTGATTCGGATTTCAAAAACATTTTACAAAAGTTATGAATATAAAATAAAGCAAATCGTTTAAAAACAAACTTATGTAAAAAAGACGTTTCGTATTTCATTTGCTTAAAGCTTTTGCAACTCTTAAAAGAATTAAATTATAATAATTAAATGTAATAAATTGTCAGTTTAAGTACTCACAATATCACCGCTCCTGCCTGCCGTATTTAGCAGGAAGCGCACATTGTTGATCAGCGAGGTCTTCTTCACCAGAATCAGATCCAGGCAACCATCACCCAGGTGACTATAGCGGGAGATGCCATTGGGACTCCTGGCGCAGGCGCAGGTGATGTTAGCCCCGCAGATCATAAAAAAATTGCCCCGCACTATCTTCCACTGCTCGTTGCCGAGGTTCCGCATTGATGATATGGACCCTGTGGGCAACTGGAGGTTCCCTGGACGAGGACGAGGCCTCAGCAGAGCAGACTCGCTGGGGGCTAGTTGGGAATTCTCTGGTTCCTCCGGCTGCATGCGCTCTGGCCCCCTGGATTCCTCCTGGATGAACAGGGAAGATCGCTGCTCCTGTATGCTGCTGGCGAAGCTGCAGCGCTGACAATTGGCATAGCATACAGAGGGCACCGACTCGCCCAGCGAGCACACGCTGTCCGGACTCTGGGGAAGATCTTCCTGCGGCGTGGTCAGCAGTAGATCCGGCTCTTCCAGCATCCTCAACTCGGCGTCATAGCCCCGATTACTTATGAAGGCCTTGACGCCACTGTACTCGTATCGCCTCGGGCCCATCCAGCGGTAGTTCTCACTCTGGGCGGCCACATCTCCCAGGTAACCGTAGCTCAAGACACTGGCACAAAACCTGATAAGCGACTGTCCATTGCTGACACTGCTCACATCCAGGCCGCGATGCTGGCCCAGGATCACATGGATGGCTGCTGTCCTCACATCCGCCGTGCCATGCATACTGTAAGCTATGGTGTCAGTGCTGCCAGCGGGGATTACGCCCACGGGCAGAGCCGGTCGTGGAATGTAGGGAGGTCGCTGCTCGTCCAATCCCAACTCCCTTATCTGGCGGAATATCAGTCCGTTTATCACCTCCGCCACGGTTCCATCGCCCCCGACGCAGCAGACCGCATCGTATACTCCCAGATCATGGCTCAGCAGTATGTCTTTTACTTGGTTTGCCCTTTGAGTGGTGATGCAGGTGGCATCCACGCCAGCTAATTGAAAAATGGGCTTCACATGGCGTTCGTAGGTCTGAGATCCCGCTTTGCGACCTCCGTACGGGTTGATAAAAACCAACAGACGGCGCACTCGCATCCTGGCAGGTGAGGAGCTCTGCAGTCGGACTTGCAGCTCCTGATCCCACTGCCTCACTATGTAGGGATCCGAGTTGAAGAAGGTGAGCCTCTTTAGTTCCCAGCGATTGCAATCCGTTTTGGATTTGCTCAATCTCATGGCATAGTTGATGGTGAGGTACTGACTGGTGGGCTTCCCTGCCGGAACATCACCACTGCTTGTTGAACTGCGCTCCGAGCTTGGGGGTGATGGTGGCTTCAGGGAGCTCACCTTAGTGTCTCCGCTCCTTATGCTGACCACATCGTCCAGGTGGAGCACATGACTTTGTGGCCCATAGGAGAAGGGCGCTCCAGGTTGAGACGGCGAGTCCGGCGGCAAAGGGGCCTTTGTCTCGACGCTCCGCGATGGCTGCTTGATCTTCTGCAGACGCTCCCACACCACCTGATGCCCATGGAGCAGGACCCGGTAGCTCTTCTTCTTCAGCTGGAAGTTATTCAGCAGGACATCGTGGGCGGAGGCGGAGCACAGTGCGAACTTGGAGGCACTCGGGGAGGTGACGGGGGCCGTAAAGTCTGCGGTCGAGGTGGACGACCCCCCTGCTGGCTGCTTGGTCTGCGTCATCTCGACTGGCCGTCGTCTCCGTCTCCGGCAACGTCGTCGGCTTGGTCGGCTCTGCGAGAAGAAAACAGGTTTTAATTACAAATACAGTGAAACCTTAATAACTTGAATTAAAAAATGGATGCAAAATATTGCCTAATAAGCTATAGTAGTTTTCTTTATTCAATACGGTTGTTATTATTGTAATTAATCTCATAATACAAACCCTTTAAAAAGGAATCGAAAAATATTTAAAATACTGCGCTTAACTTGATTTTTTTTATTAAGAATATGTTAAATATAATTCATTTTTATTTAGAATAGGTGTTTAGTACAGAGTAATTTATGTCCAATATGTCAAGACACTTCTATATGTACATACATATATACTTTATTTTGTTGGAATTTCCGACAATGGTGCTTGGGAAAGTTTGCAATAGCCAAATTTGACTGTTTTTGGAATCACACTCAGGGAGGAAAACATTGGAGGAGGAAGAGCAATTGGGGAATGGTAGTTACACCTCACAATAAATTTGAGTTTCGGCACTCCATTCTCTTTTTCATTTTAAGTAAGGTTTTCAACACTTAATTACTAACTGAGAAGTGTCGATAATGAAATGGGACGGAAAAGGCAAAGGGCTCTGGGAAAAGAGATGATTCAATTAACTGTCCGACAACATTTTCTAAGCTCTGTCAACAGTCCTCTTGACCTGATGATTTTTGTCATTAACATAGAAACGTAAATTTTTGAATGAAAACTCGAATACCCGATAACAATTTTGTTGGTGACGTTTATTCTATGAGTTTATGCTTCATAAAGTCAGTTGTAACTCTATAAAAATACAATACGTTAAGAGGAAAATTAACAAGTAAATAATAAGTTAAGTGAAAAATATTAATATTTAAATAATATTTATAAAACCAAGCTAAGGAACTAACTAACAAAAGCTTTAAAATTTAAAGGAAAATGATTCACAAAGCGATAAAAATAATCTCGAGGAATTTTATTTCCCAATAAATATGAGAATATTTATTTGATCATAAATAAATTTAACCTAAAATATTTTAGGGATTGGCAAGTCTCAAAATAGTTTTTGTGGTCCCCAGAGTTATATAGACCTTCTCACACCTTGAGTTTATATACCACATGCATTTAAATAAAAGTAGGGCAATAGTTAATTAATTATTTAAAATTAAAAAAGTTGTTGATCACGGTGCAAAATCGTTTTTTTACATTTTTCAAAAGGTTGCTTTTGTTACAGCTTATCAATGGCAGGTAATTTCACATTGTGAGAAGTTGTTCGCGGGAGTAATAACTGATATATATGTACCTACATTGCGCGATTCGCGTTCATAGCTCACTGAACTGAACAATCAGAAAAACTGCGCAAATGTAAAAAACTGGTTTAATTGTACGGCACTGAGTGGGAAAAGAAAATGAAAAATACAATGCAGTAGTACCGGCCCAAATGAGTTGAATGAACTCATGATTGCAATTTTAGAGGTTGGAAAAGAAAAAAAGCTTTCAGTCAAATCAGAAACAACAAAAATATTTCAGCAGTAAGAACTTGAATTATACTGCTTAAAACACTAAAAATTGCAATCTGAATCACAGTCCACTTAAACAGAACAAAACAGGTTCTCAATTCATTTCGTGTTTAGACCGTAAATTTTATGATTTCGCTTTTACTAATAAAAACCCAATTGTTTTGAAATTGGCCCAAGAGAAACCGAATAAATATTTTCTAAGATAAACAAATCTTACCTAAGTTCTTTAAACTACACCGCTCGCAACGAATCGCCGTATTTCACCTTCCAGAAGAAGAAACTGAACACCGTCATATATGGCAGAAAAAATATGCAAATAAATTGAAAAGTGTTCAGTATTTGGATAGGTCACTAGCTAAGTTTACTTTGTTGTTGCTAATTAGAGAGTCGCACACATTTGAATGCCTGAAAGCAGAACTCGCATTAGCAAAGTCCGTCTCACTTGGCGTATGAGCAACGAAACGCCTCAAGGTTAACGACGAACGACGGCACCTAAAGCCCGCAAAAAGTGTGTTTTAGAATCGGCCCAGAAACACAGACAAAGCGGACTCGGGAAGCTGTATTCGAATTTCGAACCGCCTTAAAAACGAGTTCCCGCCTTAAAAACGTTCGAGTAGCGTGCAGCCGCTGGTGACCTTCGCCTTGAATCGCTCGAGTAATCTTGGCCGGACTGCAATAACCGGCTGGCGGTTAAAAAATATATCATTAAAACCACCTCGGACCTTGTCCACATGGGCACCTCAGCTGCAAGTTTGATTAAGTCGCATTTCCTGCCTTTACAACTTGACTTGACATTGGCATAGGAGAACTTTATTTTATACCTGATGATGGGTAAGATATATATAAAACTGAAGTGGTTTTATTATTAAATTATTGCATATAAAGACATATCTAAGTTTTAATAATTTATTAGCTCTTTGGCATTGGGAATTATTGCTACCAATTAAAATCGTACTTATATAGTTTTGTTTAAAATTGTTTTTCTTGCCTACATATGACTGGACCTATTAATTGCATTTAATATTACCGTGACACAAATGCACAATGTTTTGAGAATTTCATCACATTATTATATTTTTTAAAATTAGAATATTAAGGTACCTTAAGAATTTGGCTCACGTTCACACTAAAGGTAATTGCACAAGCCGTTTATAGAACGTTATATAATTTTATACTCAATAGCTTCATTCGTCTGTTTGGGTGCCAAAAAGAAATTATATTTTAATAAATAATCCTCATTGCAATAACTTGAGCACATACGAAAGCAGCCAAGCAGAGCACTATAAAATAAATATTTATTCATCTGCTACTTCTGGAAACAAATCAATCATAAATAGAACAAAGCTAACACAAATGCAGAAATTGAAAGAAAAACAAACAGCAAAAGAGAGCCAGCCCCTCAGGAAATGTGTTATTATGTATAGGCAAAGAATATTAAATAAAATATTAACCGAAGTATGTGGAAATGAACGGCGAAAAAAACGGAATCCAGTAATTTTCTTTTCATGAAAGGGAATCGAAACGATTTCCCAGTGGCATTAATTGTACAAACCACAACTACTAATAAAAGAGGTATTGTACCCGTTGATAATATCGAAATTACAAACTGGCCTTTTTGTTTTCCATTTATTTGATTCCTATTTAGACGCCGCTAATTATCGAACATGCAAGCGATCTGTTGGGATAAAGCTGCACTCAACATGTGCTAAATGTATAAAATTACTTAAAACGGTAATACACTAAAAATATTGAACTTTTTGCGAAATGTAGCGTTTGTATATTGTTTTAAGTTCGTGAAGAACCATACGTTTTCGATTTTTAATCTGCACCCGCTTATCAGTAACTCAAACAATAACAATCGAGTGCTTTAGTACCCTATGTATAGACTTGGTTATCTCGAACATTTTGTGGGACCGCATGACACGTTGTACAAAGCTGCAGAACAACAAATTTAGATTTGACTTGGTACATGCTACATAGACACATACGTAAGTATGGAGTTGATAAGATCGATTATATCAAGTTGGGGTTAAATGGCAACGTTGGTGTTTCTGACTAATATGAAACGTCAGCATTAAAACGCTTAATGATAATGAAATCAAAAATACAAATTTATTTGACTGAATTCAAGAATATCCAATATCAAATTTTGAATAAAAAGCGTTATTATATTACACTGAAATAATTGGCTTTAAGTACTGAGTACATGCCGAACAAGAATTACGATTTACATATTCAAACAGTGTACATATAAAATTCATATCAGAACTTTTAAGGTCATATGCATATAATATAGGTTCTTGATTCTTTTTATCAATAGATCGAGTAGTTAATCAGCTTAATGCCGGTAAATTAGGAGCTTCACCATTAAGTTCAGGGAACTGTGTCCAAACTCAAAATATGTTTTGACTCATTTTAATATCAAAGGCAATGACAGCAATAATTATTTAACAAAGTGAAATAGTCTAGTATATGTACATATGTACATAGGTTGCCTTTAGGTAATACATGTGAAATCAACCGCTGAGCGGAAATGTGTACTACATTTAGCGACTAAAATGATAACCAGACACAATGGAACGGAACGAGAAATAACTTGGTAAAGATATTAGTAAATGATATCAGGTTCATATCATATTGCGCCAGTATTATTATATGTAAGATGTTAGAAGCACTTTCCTAAGGTCCACACTCTTAACCTTTTTTTACCCTTTTAGGTGTTATTCAATCTTGACTCGTTTTAACCCACGTCTGACCTTTTCGACGACACACGCAAGCCACAAACAAAACAGCAGGGCTTCACACTATCATAAGTAACATTGTCTCTCTGACATTTGGGAACTCATACATCAGAGCTATAAGGCAGCTGGCCAGGAAAAATTTTAAATAAAGTAGTACACGAAAAAGCTTTTTAGAATTGGATTTGTTTAACAAATTAATTTTAATTTAAATTTAAATTTTAATTTTAGATACTGCGCAGACCTGAGAACGCATTGCTTCCCAAAAATGTATTATTATTTTTCACTTGGAAAATATTACTATATTATCTGCAAAGATTTTTTTTGTAATCAAAAATAATAACATTATTGTTTGAAAATTGAAAACATCAAAATATGGACAAGATACCAATTATAATATAACACTTTAGCTTGGATAAAAGCATTGTTTTATGTATACATGTAAGCTAGCTAGGTAAGCTAGCCCCCAAAACAATAACAGTCCACCCCACAATCTGTGTTAATTTTCTAGAGAGGGGGATGACACCAGGGAGTAAGACCGAGACAGCTGTCATTTATATACTACGCCAACCGCCGTTATCAGAACAAAATACAGCTGTGGGGCAGCAACAACTCAGCTGGGGGCCCATATATGTATACGGATTGTGTGGGTGTAAGCGTAAGTGTGCTGGTATGTGAGTCTGGCCTGAAATTCTGCTTTTAGTTTTAACCCAAGTGCAAGTGTACTTTTGCCCTATTCTCGTTCTTCCAATTGGAATGCCGGTTTTCGACTTGTCAATCTGGTTGGAAACTCACCTACTAGACAGGTATGTCCGTTTATCCATACAAGTACTGCTTTGTTGCAGTTGCACTGTTTTTCTCTAGTAATTGAGAAATTAAGAAAACTCGATACGGATACGCATTGCAGTTTCGCACACTCGCACTTAGATTACACAAATACACAAACACGATTGCGGAAATAGCGACATGAAGTTGTACTTAACAAAGTTTCGACATGTCCATTTTCCGTTATTCACCCACAGTCACTACAAGACTTTTAGCCCCTTTTGTGGAGACAACACAATACAAAGAATTTGCGAGAAAAATTAATCGGTAATGCACCTCCCGTGGCCGTTAAAAATGCGCAGCGAAAGATACGTCCGAACCGCTCGGTACGAAGAAATACATAAACCCGATAGGTCGAGTGCGATTACCGCTAGCAGCTGGGGAGTATTTGAAAAAGTGCTGCGCAACGACGTCAGCCAGTCGCCCTACAACACTGACAGTGGCGCGAAAGTGAGGCGTTCAAAAAAAGTCACGATATTGCCAACAGTGATGCCAATTTAAGTTATAACACAGACGGTGGCAGGAAATTCTAGCTTAACAGAATCATTAAATCAATACACAATGATATGCCTGCACAACGAGCTGCAAATGGTAGGCAAATTATAATAAATAAAAAAATTAATACCATCTATTCCATAATCCAAGAAACACTCTGCTCTAACTAGAGCTGCAAGAACCCGGAAAAATCGCATGCAAGAATTTATAGCAAATAATTATCAGTAAATCGAAAAAAAAAACCTTTAAAAACCTTTGTACTGTTTTGCCTAGGTACTTTCCTGCATATTGGTATATTGACCGAAGAACATTCAGCTCTGATGAACTCTCACAAATGGTCAAACTCGCGAACTCATTTTTTGGTCTAAGTAATTTGAGCGAAATATTTTTTAAATAAAACTAAAACTTTAAAACCGTTAGGAAAGACTTGTGAATAGATTTAAAAAAACCAAAGGTCATTCCAGGTCATTCATTGCAAACAATACAGCCTCGAAGGTCCGGGGAAAAAGTTTAGCATCGACCTTCGAGGTGGACAAGGCAACCTTAAAATAACGCGTGGACTGTTGGAGCTCCACAGTTCGCCATATTACCCAAAGATTGTGGGTACCCTCGTAATATTTGAAATTGTGTGCGAAATTTTTAAGGTTGATAACGTGGAGGCATAGCAGCAGCAGTGCGGTCCCACTTTATATTACATAATCACAAAAACATATCGCCATATGCGACATTCTCGAACACCTCATTTAACAAGGTGGTAGAGGCGTTAGTGAAGGACTTATGTAGTCCGGGCTGCAGTTTATTCCAGAACTCTACTCAGTACTTGTTAAACACGGCGTTCACGGCAACGGTCACGTCCAGGTTTTCCTTGAATTTAAATTATAAATCTTAATTTTAGAAAAATCTTTAAGTAATACTAACTCAGTTCAAAGTAAAGTAACAACGCAAAAGTCATAAATGGGCTTATATTGGAGGAGACAAACTTTGAAACATAACTCTCAAAGTTGACACCACAAATTGTATTATTTTGTTTTGGACACCAGATTTTTTGGAACATATGTCAGTGCATCTCAATTAAAGCAAAGTACACATTTTTGGGGGCTTTCTATCTTAATTGTTATAACCATTAACGCTTGATTAACGGGCCCGATCTTAATCAGCATCTACTACTAGTCGGTATGACTGCATATTTAAAAGTAACAAGTTCGGAGTATTTGACTATACAATTTTTTTTTGTTTTTCGACTTTTGCAGCATCCGCATCAACTTACCGACCCAAATCAATGCTGGATATCAGATCGTAGACCTTAAAGTACCGCCTATAGTTCCTGTACTCCAGTATCACCTTGAGGGTGTGAGGAAGTGAGCCGGAAGTCCTGGAAGTCGGACTGCAGCGTGCCTGTGGAGTTGGTCACGAAAAGCAGCCACCTGCCTTCCATGTCGTGGGTAGCCAAGTGCAGTAGCCGCGGGAGATGGGCCTTAATCAGGAACTGCTTCTGGTCACGTTTTCGAGGCCCTTGTGCACGATCTCCGGAATCCTCTTCGGTTGCAGCGCTTGATCAGGGCATTGATAGACCGAACTATGAGCACTTTTCTGTAAGATGCAGTGAATCGCAGATCAATCTGAGAATGAGAAACCACTTAAATAACTATGCTCCTGAGATTGCATTTAGGATACAGTTTTTATCAGATTGTTGAACACGCCACACAAGGATGGACCTGGTTTTCGCGTATTGACGAAGTATTCCCAAAGATCAATAGCACTTCCCTTAATCGAAGTCGAACCAGTTTTTGTTGGGTATATAATAGAATTTTATAAAATTTTCGTTGTGGGCAGCTTAATCTATAAAGCTCTACTGCTTCATAACCTTATCTATCCATTATAAGTGAAAAACTTTCTAATTATGAAAAGAATCTTATGACATTACTGTAATCAAATAAAAGAAGGAAATGTATCAAAAATCCAAACATTTTTGTTTGGTTTCTGTAAAGATGGCTCATATTACATTAGGGCCAGTTAAAATTTTATTGAAAAATACCTTCGAAATCGGACGACGATTATCTAAACTATCGCGTTAAAGTAAAGAAGTGAAGAATTAGCTTTCCAATGGCCCATAGATCTTCTGTCTCCGAGCAAAAGTGGACGATTTCAATACTACTCTGTTTTAAAGATTGAAGACGATATTAATGAACGATATTTCCAGTAAATGTATATAAATAATAAACTTTGAAACCAATGTGCAATAATAAAACCCATTTTCCTAAACCTTCTTTTCTTGTTATGCCTTAAAGGCATTAAAAGGCAAAACCATGGGTTGAGAACAAGTATCTGTCTGGAGTCCATCCTATTGGCCATGTAGCACAGGAATTATAAAAACACGATTGGAGATCCCCGTCCGGAGTTGTCAGTTTTACTCAAGCTGCCTGTAGCAAAGCCTGTGGGGAGAATTAAAACTAAACCTCTTTTTTGGAAAATGAGTGAGTATCGAATGGGGAGCAATCCGCCAAACGCCACCCACTAATCCTCACCCATTAACCGATCCCACGGCAGCGTCTCCCTGTGGCAAGTGCAACAACTGCCCCTGCGGCACCAGTGGCGGAGCCCCGCCCCCACAGCAGCCGCCCCAACGGCCGCCCCCATCGTGCGCCTACCCGCCGCAACAACAGCAGCAGCAGCAGCCAGACAGCTGTCCGTATCCGCAGGCCCAGGGACAGGGGGCAGGAGGCGGGGGCTGCCAGGTGAACTCGTACCAGCCGCCGGGTGACCCCGCGGCATGCAGTGCCTACCAGAACCGGGGAGGCCCCACCGTGGAGTGCACCTGTGGCCAGAACCGGAACCGCGGCCCTCCCCCCGCAGGTCCAGGGCAGGTCGACCACATCACCTGCAGCCGAGGTCCCCGGGAGCAACCACCCGCCATGGAGGCGCGCTGCACCTGTCGCGAGAAGCCGGCCAAGACGGAGTGCTACTGTGCGCCGCCCGTGGCCCCGCCCCCCAACCAGCAGCAGCAGGCGATGGCCCAACCCACCCACGCCCACGTGACCTGCGGGCAGAGCGTGCCCAGGGGTCCTCAGCCATATCGGAGCCACCAGACGGGCAACCAGACCAGCTGCGGTCACTGTCGGTCGCAGAAAAAGCAGAAGAAGTGCATCATCCAGTGAGCGGGTCGAGCTGGACGAGCTGGAGGGGAACAGATCCCAGCAGGCGCTACCAAGCAGGCAACACAAACACTCTCCACATGACAGTACTCCTTCATTTGGGATTAGCTAAATTTCCAGTTTTCCTCTGCTTTCAATGTGACCGCTAATGGGTAAGTACCAAGCAGGTAGTTGTTCATCCAATATGCCCCTAGGTGACTCTCTCCCAAACAGGGAACATTCCGAGCTCCAGCCAAGTTGGCCGGAGGCCATCGCAATATCGCAAGGAGGAAGACAGCTGCCATGGGAGCCACCGGAATCCGGAGCGGAGCCACAGTCGCCACTGTTTCGTCATTCGCTCGCAAAGGCCTCCAAAGAGAGTAGGTGTCCTGGATGCGGGAGCCCGCTGCGGTTCTCCGACGAGCTGCTGTTGCCCTCCTCTTCCGCCTGTTACTCCTGCCCGCAAGCGGTGCTGTTGTTCTTCAGCCCCAGATCCTGTGAGGCAGAGAAGCTCCGGAATCAAACCCCAGGGATGTGGTTGCCAGGCAGCTCGAAGGTTGAAAGTTTGTCACCCGGATCCATACCCAGTGCCCGAGATTCTGAGTACAAGGCAAATGGGGCTTCATCCCTTGGGTACAAGATGCGATTGCGAGGATCGCAAAGTGGGGCATCCCAGGACAACTGTAGCTGACCAAGAAGAGGCAGTTTTTTTCGAACCAGAGTCACAAGCTGAGATCCCGCACAGTGACTCTGTGGGATCCTTCCAGCCTGCTGTCCAAGCTGTTTATGGAGGCAGCCAAGAGCCCCATGATCCGTACTATCCATGTGCCACTAGACATACTCGGCAGCAGGAAGTGGATCCTCTGGGCAACTTTGATTTAAATCGATTTGATAGGGATGCCACGCATCGAGCTACGAGAGGTAGACGAAGAAACGTTTCCATTCGCACTTGCCTTGACTACGACTACGAACCGGAATATCCTCCGGCGCAGGGTCATCCCAGGCATTCGACACAGCGAAGTCCTCCTGGGCAACCACCTCCTGGATATCCACCTCCGCGATCTTACCGCCCCCCTGCATATGCACCCAGAACTCGGCCACCGCCCCCATCTTGGCAACGATCATATCGGTCTAGAGCTCACCCGGGATCCTATGGTTTGTACTGTTTGAAAAATCCGAATTTATTTAAGCTAACGGTTTTTTTTATAGAAAATGAGGAAATCGAGTTCGTCAAGTGTCCGTATAGATGATTGATTGATGCTAAATTCAAAATATATTTAAACATTATAATAAAGTAATAAGTGAGTAGCCAATTATGGGTCTCTGAATGTTTTTATACCTTAAAAAATTAGTTAAGTTTATTTAGTTTACTTTTTAAACTAAAATCTTCCTAATATAATCCAATCAAAGAAGACAAGACAAGTGAAATTCTTGCGATTCGGAAAACTGAAAGGCGTTTAAGCTTCGGCTTGCGCATTTATTTTGCAGCTCGTTTTTAGATACATATATATTGGTTCCCGTAGTTTTAGCCTTTATTGCAAAATGCATCTTTGATTATTTCCTTTTCCTGCAGCTTGAATGTTCCACTTTTCGATAACTACACTCCGAATACAGCCCTTAAAGTTTGAGAAGTACTGTTGGTGCAGCGCACTGGATTTCAGTGTTGTAAAGCAGTAGAGAAGAAGAAGAGTCGGCGACGCGTGCGAAACACGCCGAATTTATTTTATTTTATTTTCAAGAACTAAAGAAATCAGCCATGGATGATGCAGATTACGATAATGATGAGTTAGTGAATGCAGAATATTCCAAGACTTAAGTGCTTTAAACGGTTTACTCTACTATTCCAGCGTTGGCGGCGACGATTTCGATGATGTGGATGAGGATGTGGACGAGGACATTAACCAGGAGGAGGAGGCGGACAACATCGAGATCATAGCCCCCGGTGGAGCGGGCGGAGGAGGGGTACCGAAGTCCAAGCGAATCACCACCAAGTACATGACGAAATACGAGCGCGCAAGAGTCCTGGGCACCCGTGCCCTCCAGATCGCCATGTGCGCACCCATCATGGTGGAACTGGATGGTGAGACAGATCCTCTGCAGATCGCCATGAAGGAGCTCAAGCAGAAGAAGATCCCCATTATCATTCGCCGATACCTGCCAGATCACTCCTACGAGGACTGGAGCATCGACGAGCTTATCATGGTAGACAATTAGCTAGTACACAACTTAATTACACGTAACGAAATACATATACAGATTAAGATTAAGCGAAAACCAGATGGTCGTTCAATTCCAGGGGAAGATGAAAAGCTAGAATAGTTTGACGAGAAAATACACTTGTGTAATCCCATAAACTTCCAATCAAATCTACATTTTTCAATGTGGTAAAAATACACCTCTTATGGCTTTTCCTAACTGAAGACCGACTTGCAATTTATATTTGTATTTTTATATTTATTCATCCCTGCTTTACAAACTTCTTCAAATTATCACCATCAGACCCCGATTGACTATGCCATGAACTCTTAGCTAGCACACATTTATTTTTTTTACAACAAAATTTACAAATTAAGATTAATGCAACAAAGCGAGCTGCCTTTCAATGCGAGGTGTAGAATGTAGTGGAACCGCTCACTAACTCCATGCGTATCCCTCGCCCCTTTGGTAGCAAACGCGCTCCAGAAGACCGACGGCATGTTGGCCAGTGCGGCAGATGGAGCCCACCACACCCGGCAGCAAGCCGCACTCGGAGAGATTCTGTTCGCCAAAGACCTGCCCGGCGGCATCTTCTCCTTCTCCATCCAACTGTGGCTCCTCCGGGCTCTCGAGCAGCTTTTGGGTGGCCTTGCTAAAGGCCAGAGTGTTGATGCTGCTAGCCAACGTCGAGCTAAACATTTGACGCGTCTCGGAAAGCAGCTCCGCCACGCTGGGCAGGAATGTGGGCAGTATCAGGCCCTTAATGTCCACGCTGAAGTAGTCGACGCCATCTAGGCGGACTTTCTTGGAGCGGGGGACCAAGTGCTGCATTGTGGCTTTGGGGAAGGCTATAGGTGACAGCAAAGTGGGTGGCACTCCGGCCAGACGACCCACAGTGCTGATAGCACTCTTGGCGTTGAGGAGGTAACTAAAGAATCCCTGGCACTCCACACCATCGATGAGGAGCAAGGAGTTGTCGCTGAAATCCTCTCGCATCTCAGCAGCCTGCTGTTTTCTGGCATGCGAGGACTGGATGCGCCGCAACTCGCGTTCATCCACGCCCAAGCTCTCCAGCCAGTCCTCGTCGTCGTCCTCATCTTCCTGTGCCGGCGTGGGAGCTTCTTCGCTGGTTTCTTGCCCCAAGGAGTTGCAAGTGCTTTCCTCGGTGAAGCTATTGTCGTGGCCGTTTCCATTGGACTCACTCTTAAGAGGCATGCTGAACTCTATTCCCTCCTGCCTGAGAGCCTGCCGCATTCCCCGCGTCGAAGGCGTGACCAATGCGTGGCTCTCGGCTCGACCGCCCACTCCGGCAGCTCGGAACAGCACCGTAAAGGTGTTGGCGCAAAGGTAAAAGTATGGGCACTGACGAGCCCGCAGCAGCTGGAACAATCCCCGGAAGCTGTAGTCCCACTCCTCGGCGAGAGCTTTGCGCTCCCGTTCACCCACGACCACGCCCACGTTCTCCTTGGCAGTGCGTGGGAAGAGGGTCAGCCAGGGCAGGTGCGGGTGCTGCCAATAGTAGGTGCACTGGTTGAACCGCGTGGCGTCCGAGATGTCCAGGGTGCTCTCCGTCCGCTGCGGATCCATGCAACGCACGAAGCTGGTGAGACCGCTGGCCAGTTGCGAGGTCTTCAGCTGAATGGCCGGCAGCTCCGTGGGACAGAAAAATCGGGCGCGCGTCTTAAGGGACCAATCCACTGGTAGGTGGACGGTGTGCTTCTGTCGGGCGGCCAGCTCTGCGTCGTCCTCGTCCTCCGCATTGACTGGCTGCTGAAACAGCTTGGCGAAGGCCTGAGGGTCATACTTCTGCAGCACGAACTTGGCGGGCGGTGGACGGGTGGGAGTTTCCCGTACAAAGCAGGAGGAGGCGGTGACCACAGGATCACGGTCCGCCACTTCCGGATCAACTCGCTGCTTCTTGGCATCGGCTGTGGATCTACGGAGGCCATGAGGGATTAGGTTTCCCGAATAGAGTTGGTAACTCACTTGGCAAATGGGTTCTTCCGCTTTTGGGCGAGCTTAGCCTCTAGAAGTTTGCTTTTATCAGTCTCATCCACCTGAAGCCCGAGGCGCCTGTTGTTATTATTGCTCACACGGGCTGCCAATTTGTTCTTCTTTTGTTTAAGCCTCTGCAGCTTTATAAACTGGAAAATTACAAAATAACTTTAACATCTGGGTTGCGGGCGGGTGCTCCTCCAAAATCAATACCCACATCATCTGGTCGCGTCCATTTGGAAGCCAGACTTGTTTCGCTGGACATATTATCTATTATATATCTTATACGATTTATCAAAATGCTAAAGGTGTTTAAGGGACACCAAAAAAACTAAATACTCGAAACGTTTGCGAAACCACAAAAAAAATTAAGGCGCGCAATTAGAGATGTGCAAAAAAAAATAATAGATGGTGTTATGAGAGATTAGTTCGTGTTTTGCTATTATCTGCCAATTGCTCCATCTCATTCAATCGGAATAAATTATAATCCAATCATTTAGTATTTTTCTCTCAAGCATTGAAAAGTTTTTACCTATGTATATCTTAAAATGTTGCAAATGGACTAAAATAAATTGTCGAAACTCTTTCTGGAGGAATATAATGAATTGTTGATATGCACGTACAACAGCCAAAGTTTTTAAAATACACAAAATTACAAGTACATAATATAAAGCTATAATTAAAACAATCTCGGTAAGATTTTTCCAAAAGCCTTCATTCTAATGTAGGTATTATATAAGCCGGTACGAGCGAGATCGGAAAAATTTTGAAAACGGTCAGACATCAGACTTTTTAAAAGGCTTATCCTCTTATTTATAAAAAATTAAACAGAATTGCAACCAGCCAAGTGGTAGTCGATAGTCAGAAAAAATTAACATCGATGCATAGCTAATAATAGATATCGATAGCTCATTTAGCCATCTCTATGCTGCCTTCCACTACCATTACCAGCTGTCACAACAATAAATTAAAACTTTACATTATAAAATAAACAATGGACATCGCTAAAGTCTGTCGGATATGCGCGAACAAAATCAGGGGACAGAAGAGCGATCGGAACATATTCAAGTACATGCGCGGCAAGTTGCTAGTGCAACTGAAGCTGATTACAGGAGTGGAGGTAACTCGGGACTTCACTGGCCCAATTCATATTTGTTTAAAGTTTCGCTTTTCACAGCTCACAACGAACCAGGGACTGCCAGAGTTGGTCTGTGAGCGCTGCTTTTCAGAACTGGATTTGGCCACCAAGTTCCGCGAGCGCTGCATCTTCTCGCAGAAGTATCTGTTGGACATTAAGAAAAAGGAGCGGGATCCGAGCATAGTTCGCATCAACCGAAATCCTGAACCGCTGGACGAGCAGTTAATAGATGCGGATCAGTTGGAGGCGTACCATGACGAGGAGTTCTTGATCATCGACGGAGCGGACGAGGAAGAAGCTGAAATATACGAGTTCCAGCCCGATGACGAACCCGATGACGATCCGGAAGCTTCAGTGATGGCGGCTGCGGAGGCGGCACACCAGGCGGAAATCCACGAGCAGCAGCTGGAACGGGCTGCCAAGCGACGCAGGAACTTCTTCATCTGCGACGATTGCGGGCAGTTTTTCAACGACGAATACCTTTACAACGAGCATTTGGACGGCCACCTGGGCCGCCGGGAGATGAAGCAGTTCTTTCCCTGCAACGAATGCCCCGAGACCTTCAATAGAAAGGCTCTTCTGAAGCAGCACCGTGCAAAGGTTCATGGTGGCCAGCGAAATTTCAGGTGCTCCATATGTGGCGAGGATTTCTCATCGCTGGGAGCCAAGATGCGGCACGAAAAGTAAGAGTACTGGACATCAATATAACCTTTATCCAAATATCAGGTTAAGTCTGTGAAAAAAATTTGGACAAATTTTTGACACATCTGATTGTCACTGCTTTTGTTTGCTATTATATGAAGTCCCACTAACCTTATTTTCATATCAATGGCAATCAATATATAAGCATTCATACATCATTATTCTTACATCATCAACTAATCCTAAGATATAGTTTTCCAAATGAATCCTTACATAAATTGAGGTTGTAATAAGCTATATATAATATGCTAAAACCACTAATTATTTTCAGAGCTCATAAAAACGAACGACCTTACCCGTGCTTGGAATGCGAAAAGTTTTTCTATACTGTCTCCGAGTTGCAAGACCATTGTTCAACACACTCAGAGGAAAATCGAAAATTCAGGTGACACCTTAGTTTCCACAGCTGTCTATTTTGATTTAATGTTTTGTTCTTAGGTGTGAGCCCTGCAACCTGAATTTTATATCCCGAAAGGCGCTGCTAAGACACACAGAAACTCAACCGCACAAGCGTTTTGCTAGGCATATGCAGGACGAAATTGAATTGATCTTTGACAGTTAATCTAATTCCTTACACTATTTATAAGTTATTACATCCGTACATTTTATTAAACTAAAAAATATCAGCCAGAACTGATATGGGATATCTTTTAGAATGCAAGAACGTATTTATGTTAAATCAATTTATGTTTTTTAAATAAACATATAATTATGCATTATTCATTACAAATATTCTCCACTGTAAAAATGAAAAGTACACATTGTTAAATTTGTGATAGATTTCCATATGTTGGATATTGGATCGTGTTAGAACAAGGGCAACAAGTTTCTTGTTTTGAAATTGTTAGAGCTAAATTTGGCTCTTTATATTTTAAACTTGTCTGAATTAAACTTAAAAGGATTTTAATTTTTAAACATGTTAAATGGATTTTAATTTTTTTTTAACTATAGTTATTATCTGCCCAGCTAATCTAATTTTTATGTTCAAAAGGACTGTCCTATCATAAAAGAGCTTTCAAATATGGCGCATGCGCCCTTTTTTGATGTCTTATCAAATTTAGTGAATGCTTTATATAGAGGACTTGGAATGCATTCCTGTACATTCCACAAGTTCAACTGGTAGCCGTCACATCGGAGCAGAGAACACTACGTCACATTGGTATACACACCGAATCGAAGCAGCTGCCGCCGAAAAATCAATATCTTACCAAACTTCTACGTGGACGGTTAAAATCGGTTAGAAATGCGCAATATGTTGTCCCGTTCGCAGAGTAAGTCTTCAGAAACAAATGTGAAATGTATTTTAAAGGGATAATGGGTGATTTTCCAGGTGTGCACATGCTGGTTGGTGCTCTCCTGCTGCTTTCCAGTAGCTACCAAGTGCATTCCTATGGCTCTAAGGATATTTTAGCCGATGCCCTGCTGACGGATCTACTCAATCGTATGGACAACGACATGCAGGTGGGATACTATGATGTGGACAACGAAGCAGCTGCTGGCTCCAAGGATAATGTTGACCTCGTCTCCCGATCTGAGTACGCTAGGCTGTGTGATGGGGGAAGCGACTGCATTCTCCAATCGGGAGCAGGTTCCCATCCCTCCCTGCGGGACCACGAGTTCACGCAGCATAGCTCGCTCTGGGGTCACCAATTCATCTCTGGAGGCATGGGAGAGGGTCCCAATAGGTATCCAACTATTGTGAAGAACGATGCCGGCCTGCCAGCATACTGCAACCCCCCCAATCCCTGCCCGGAGGGCTACGACATGGAGACCCAAGGCGGCAGCTGCATCGTGGACTTTGAGAACACGGCCATCTTCAGTCGGGAGTTCCAGGCGGCTCAGGACTGCACCTGTGACAATGAGCATATGTTCGACTGCTCGGATCAGGATAGTGCCGATGCCGTACCGGACAAGGCTGACTTGAACTCCGCCGTGGAGCAGTACATCCTACAGATGGGCCAGGAAAACAGTCTGAACAACGTGAACAGCCTGGTAAAGAAGGCCGGATATCCGGCAATGCCCGATCCGCGCTTGGATGCTGCAGTCATGAACCCCTTCCTCCAGGGCGATCGCCTGCCCATCGCCGCCAAGAAGGGCAACCTGCTCTTTCACTAAACTAGCTCGCTGGAAACTCGAGCATATACGACCATACCTATATTGTTTTCCGCATTGGGTGTCTAATACAATTACCTATCATAGTTGGTTATCAATGTTGTACCGCAACTAAAGTCTAGAAATGTTTCTTCCCTTCCCCGCAAATAAAGTTATTCGTATTAAACCAGGGCTCTAAGCCGAACACAAATACATATTGTTTTAAAAAAGATGCAGATTACTTGTACTTGCTAATTGTGTTCCATTTCAAATAATTTGAGCAATTGTTTCCATTCGATATTTGTATTTATTTGTTGTATCAAAAGTTGTACAATCCATCAATAATCTATTATTTAAAGAGAACTATGTATCTTCGTTATGTCGAATATTTAAATAGGTCATCTCTCTGCTGCACTTACGAATCAGCTTCGCGTTGAGTATTTTGTGTCAGCATGCACTGGTCGTGTGTCCGGATGGATCCACACGGGGATTGACTTAAACGTAGCCTAACAAATGATAGTATAGTACATTGTATGAATGTGGTTGCCACCGTGGGCAACCGATTTACCTGCCCACGCACAGGCCCACTTCGGCACTGGCAGTGTGATTAGCTAAGCATTATGTTCGTTGTGTCGTCAGGCTCCATCTATGTCCTGAATCTCTCTCGCGTCCCTAAATATACACACTATACAACACAATCCTGTCCTGACTACAACTCTAGGTGTGGGCTTAGTCTTACGTTTAGGCAGTTAATGGAAAGAGGCGGAATTCGTTAACAAGTTCTCTAGGTCTAGCTTAGCATTATGTCTAGGATGAACGGGCTTGCTCAGAGGCGACCTGCTCCATTGCCGCCGTTGGTGTTCTGCCCCCAGGAAACCTGGTGGTGCGGGTGCGGATTCCGGGTGGTCAGCCGCAGGGAGTTGCCGTCGCCGTCCTCGTCTATCACGTGCTCGTAGCCCTGGTTGATCGTGCCGCCTCCATTTGAGCCGTAAATTTGCTGCAGGACAGAGGGAATATTTAGAAAATAGAATACCATATTTACAGTTCGTATTTCATATTGCAATAATCTTTCAGTAGATCAAAATAGACAGAGGTCAATTTAAGGGTCAGTTTTTAATCTCTAAACTTTCAGACATACAACCATAGGACTTGTAACAACTGTCCAAACAAAATATCTATTTTAATACCCTTGCAGAGGGTATTTTAATTTCAGTCCAAAGTTTGCAAGTCAGTGAAGGAGGAAGGATATATACTATAAAGTATATATATATATAAAGTATATATACGCAAACTAGTCCCAGCTATTTGCTCGATACCTTCCCAATAGTTGTCTTTCTATTGCAGGTAGTATATATGTAAGTCGGAACGAGCCGGCTCGGGCGACTATATCATATAGCTCCCAACGAACAATCGGAAAAAAGAGTTAACAAAATTATAACTTTGTTGTTTTTAATTATTTTTTTGTTCTTTTGGATTTGGTTATATTTAAATATTATGGAATTAAGGTTTTAATTAATTATTATTATTAAATTATTATAATTAATTAATCGGACAACAATATCATGTAGCTGGCATAAAAATCGAAATGTAGTAGGTTTGTGCAACTGCAAAGGTATATAAAATTGGGATTGTCGAAGTTTGCTTCCTTTCTTTTTTCATTGATTTTAAAATGCTAATCCCACTGTGCCAAATATTAATTTTTTAAATTCTTACCTCTGCAGCACCTCCGTTTACATTAAATACATCCTTGATGCTGATGCCGGCATTGGAAACGCGTCCACTTCTCTGGTTGGGAATGCCTCCATTGTTGTTGATCTACATAAAAAGATTGGTGTCAGTGCTCGATGGTTAGCATTCGAGTAAATATTTCCAGGTCTTACCGGTGCCCCTGTGGTAATCCCGTACTCGTTCTTGGCACCCAATGTCTGCATGGCGGACTTCCGTCTTTCGGCCATCACCGAATTCTTGCGCACCTCCAGTGCCCGGATTGTCTCTGCTCGCATTGTGAGGCGGCGGGTGAGAATGGGCGTGGCCGGGTTATTCTCCGCATCGGCGGTCAGTTTCAAGAACCTTTTCTTAAAAGCGACATCAAGGGTCCCGATTTGACGACGTGGCTGCCTCGCCTTCTCCAGATTTTGGATAGTCTTTCTTCTGGCAATGCGATCTGGCCCGGAACCGGAATCATTGTCGTAGTCCCCATCGATGCCCTGCAGCCTCTGCAAGTTCTTAACGATTTCCACAGCATGCTGAATGGGGTAAAACATTACATTTTTGACATTAGGAACTTTAGAGTTGACTTGGTTCAAATAAATTTAGAAAATCATTTTTATTTTCTTCAATCTTTTTATAACTTAAATACAGAATTTAAGCCCACTAACCTTATCTATAAGTTGATCCTGTGTTAGATCCTCGGACTTCTTCTTGCAGAAGTTTAGTTCAGTTGAGGCCAAGATATGCGAAATGGTTCCGAAGCGATGGAACAACATGGCCGTAAACTGAATGATCAAAATGAGAGCAAAGAAGAACACAAATACTAAACCGATTGGTTCCAGCTGCAGATACTCCTTGGAGATGTGGACCTATTTGGAAGATCAAGAAATTAGAGGGGAGCCGCCGGAATATTGTTTTGGGTTAGTGACATTTAACGATTTGGTTGGTTGACGGTTTCGGGCTTGGATAATGGCTGATCTTAACACCAATTTTCGGTGATTGTGGTATGTTGAGGTTGAGGTGTGATACCATTTGGGAGGTTTGTTATATGTCGGGTTTGTTTTATAATATATATTGGAACAGATTGTATTGATGTTGGAGGAACAATGAACATGCTTATCATAACTCTGGGCATGTGTACAGAACGGTGATTATTCTGAAGGGGATAGATATTGCTTACAGTTTACCGTGTTTTCATTTAGGGCCTAACTGTTAGAACCGCTTAAATATCAAGATGTTGTTCTGTTGTTTTTACATGATGTATTTGTATGATATAAAGCCTGAACCATTAGGATGGGGCTTAATAAACGGGGGTAGCCGTGAACAAAGAACATCATTAGCTGATTTGGTGATGTGACATGTTGAACGGGTAGTAAACATTTAGAGTGAAACAGAGGACAGGCAGGGAGTTAGAGGACCCTTCCAGAGGTTTTAGGGTAAGACACAACACTGACAGTACAGTTTTGGTAGTAACATCGTATAAAGCTTGTTTTATAAACCTCAGATGTCTCTTCGATATAGGTAATGTTCGTTTTGACGCCCAACGGCCAAATAATGTGTAATTTGTCCTTGTTCAGTTGCAACAAAAAAACAATCAGCACGAACAAGGCGTTGGCCATGAAAAACGCGAAAACCGACTTGTTTCGCAGCTCAATCAGGTCGGAGGCAATGCGGGCCTTCATTTCAGATTCAGATCGTGGTGCCAAAGAAAGAAATAAACCAAAATAGTTGTGTTAGTACAGCCGGCCATGTTAGCAATTACCTCCTGGGTGGACTCGTCGTAGGTGATATTCGTCCTCACTCCGAATGGCCACTTCACGTGAATGTTGTCCTTGTTCAGCTGCAGCAGGAACACGATCAGCACAAACAGAGCGTTGATCATGAAGAACGCGAACACCGACGAGTCGCGCAGCTCCTTGAGATCTTTAGCTATGCGGGCCTACAAGACGTTATCCGATGCGGCGATTGTGTTAGGGTTTATTGTTTCTGGTTGCGAGTTTTTCGCAGGAAAATACTCACAGAAAAATGATTGGCTTCGGCGAGCCGAGGCTTAAATTGTCATTTAGACCTCTAAAGGACTATCTATACTGAGCCTAATTCCTAATTCTAATACTAATTTCGCAATAAAAAACATTTAGCAATGCATTTGGATATTTGTTAGTAAATTAAAGTAATTTTGTTTATGGTGCTGACCTCGAAACTGTCTTTGAATATTGCCGCGGCCAAAACCTTTATTCCTACTTTCAACGCTTATAACTTTTTTAATTGTAATCATAGTTTTCAAAAGATAAATGTTGAACAATTCTTATATGATTTGTCGAATTTGTAGTATTTATAAATCTAAACCACATCGATTTAAAAGTATTATTTTGAAGAATGGCTTCAATTCAAATGGTAACAAAAACAATACTGTGTTTGGTTTCAAAAAATCGCTGATTCAGGTAAGGTATCCAAATTAAGCTAAACAATTTATAATCTGCACCTGGAATTAATAATAAAAAGGGGAATCTCACCTGCTCCACTGGATCATTGTCGATGGGGTATAGATACTGATCAATCAGATCCTTCCAGAACTGAATTTCCGTGCTGGATAGGAAGTCTACCTCGCCCTTGCGCACATCCGGATCCTCGATCCAATACGGGTTGGTTAGGAAATCTCGCTCCTGCTTGGGTTCCGCCGATGTGTCCGAATCTGATTCGTCCGACTCGTCTCCGGACTTCTCCGCCACCGAGGTGAGCAAATGGTGATCCTTGGAGCCACTGGAGGTGGTCCTCCTCCGTCCGTGCCGAGACGCATGGTGGCCATGAGGATCCACAGCACTTTCTATGGTGTCCATCCGAGTTTTTATTGTGTCCAGAGATTCGGCGATTGAGGTCAGCTGCTGCTTCTCATCGGAGGTCTTGCCGTGGGTGCAGAATATGCAGCGGAAGAGTCCAGCGAGAGAGAACTCCACGGAGCCCTCCTCATCACCATTGTCTCCAATCCCACTCTGGAGGAAGCTGAGCATGCTCTTCTGCTTCACCCGCTTCTTTGCCTCCTCGGCGGCCTTCTTCTCCGCCTCCAGCTCCTTCTTGGTTTTCTTGGCCACCACTTCACGGGTTCCCCAAGAGACGACGTTCAGATTGATGATCGAGTACAGGATAAGCAGCAAGTACATAGACGGGATTGACAGCAGATAGATCAGGCCGCATGTTATGCACCAGAACTCCTGTGGATGCAAACATGCGGCTATGAAGAATGACCCCACCATAGATATCAGGAAAATGGCCGAAGGGGAGCCTATTCCGTCCTCTCCCAACTGCAACGCCGTACCCACAATAACAGCCATCATAATCAGAGCGTATGCTGTTGATAGGACTTGGGCCACAAACAATTGTATGTTCGATTTACAGGTGAAGCAGATAAACATAAAGGCCAGGATGGGCACGATGTTATAGTGGAAGGAGGTCCAGTTGTCGATGCGGAAGGCAGCCACAAAGGCACCCACCAACATAAGGAAAATGGTTCCGGGTCCCAGGATGGTACCGCCCATCAACATCATCTGGTAGAAGATGTACAGCAGGGATATGTTGTCGTTGATCTTGATTGTGCGCTTTGCGTCCGCCAGCAGATCCATGATGTTGGCTATAGTCGAGGGCACCCACCTTCGGCGCTGGTTGTAGAACTCATTAAAGCCCTCGGGACAGTGGGTGTACGCATCACTGGCAGCCGAGTACTCCACACGATATCCTCTTTGCAGCAGCAACGTGCAAAGCCAACGATCCTCGCCCTGATCATACTGCACATAGTGACGAGCCTCATCCGATCGGGTGGTGTACTTCTTCATCACGTTGTCATCCATGAGGGCCTTGCCCCTGAACAGGGAGAAGCAGCCTGGTGAACAGAGCACACAGCCGATCATGTGCTCCGTGGCCTTTTGCAGCCAATGACCAATGGCGTACTCGAACAACTGATACCACACCATGGGTCCCGATCCCACGGGATGAATACGTCCACAGGCGGCACCCAGGTTCTTGTTCTTCTTCATCAAGTCCACCAGAAGGGTTACCGCATTCGGCTTAAAGTCAATATCTCCGTCCAAGGTGAGAAGGTAGGTATTCTCCGCAATCGCATCCTTGCGATCCACCGAAATGGGCAGTTCCATCAGCCGATGACCCAGCAAGTAGTACATGTACATCACTTGGGACCAGCGCTTCCTGTGACGAATGCGATCCTTGTCCTTCAGATGTGTGATGAACTTCGTTTTTCCGGGAAGGGTCCACACCAGGCGGCCTCCATATGGAGTGGGGTACTTCTTGGGCGGACGCAGCCTGATGGTGGTCTGGTGAATCTCGGAGGCAGCCTCGTCCATGGTGGCGATCAAAAGTTTAACAAACCGATTGCACTGGATATCGTCATCGCTGTGATCCGAGATTTCAAAGGCGTCGTCGAAGAAGATGTGCGCTGAAATGACAGATTGGATTAGCTGGTGTTCTGTTAAATCACTTGGCTCACTTACTTTCAAACTCGTAGTAATCAGGATCGAGGACTCGAAGATACTTTTGCGCCACACGTCGAGCACACTGGTCCTCATCCATCCGCATGATACTCTTCAAGAACTCAATCATTTCATCCTTGGTTTCGTGCCACATAGTGGCGCATGAGTATATTCGTGTGATGTTATCCGAAGACTTTATCGAGGGCTTATTCGGTGCCGAAGAGCGGTCCGTGTGCACCGAGATGGTCTCATAGTATTCATCGCCCTTTTCCTTCTCGATCTCGGATAGATCCTGAAATGGACAATTTTGTATATATGGTTTCCAGATATCGGAGCTCCCAACTCACCTCTGTTTTCACATCCGCTTGATCATCCCGCCTTCTGTTGAGCGCCATAGACTGGTCGATCAGCAGCGAGGAGTACATAGGCTGGACGAACAGCTTCTCGGTGGTGGCCAGACGTTCGCACTTGGGCGTCCAGATGTGCAGCGCGATCCAGGTCTGACTTAGGAGCCACAGGATCCACGCCCAGGCCATTTGCTCGGTGACAAAGTTGTTGAACCTGAAGTTCGATGGGCTCGTGAAGAACAGATAGTCCGGAATAGTGTCGTGGAAGAAGCAGGGATCGTCGATCCGGATTCCACAGGCAGCGATCAGAAATGTGACGGACAGCGGAACGGTTAGACTGACGGGGAACGCATAGCTGAATCCCTGAATGAGGATCTTGCAGGCAAACTTGCCGAAGATGTAGCACAGATAAGCGCCGAATATTTGCAGGAGCAGGACATAGACCACGGTGTTGTAGGCGGCATCCACATCCACAGTGTCGATATTGGCCGATTCCAGGGTATCAGGGAGAACACCGCCCAGGCCTGCAGGTAGCTCGTAGACGATGATCTTGTGGGGTCCAAAGGCGTCTCCGTACATCGAGAACAGATTGCCGGGATCCTCGCCCTGCGCCCAGTAGATCATTAATGTGACAGTGAAAAAGAGCAGGATCTTCCAGATCGATAGGAATATGTGGCAGAAGTAGCGGGTGTACTTCATCTCATCCTTGATGCGCCCCAAAGCTCGGACCAAGCCTAGCGGAGATTGGGGCGACACGTAGTTCTCCCACCAGCCGCACGAGATCATCACACAGGCCACCGGGATGACCCACAACTCCCGGCGGTTCTCCAGCAGCGGCCAGATCACCAGACCCGTGACCTGGGCCGCCACCGCCGCCAGATCGATGATTACCTTCACGAACCGCTTGCCCTCCTTGGAGGTGCGCGACAGGAGGCCGAAGATGCCCGGGACCACGCACAGGCAGTTGGTCAGCATAGCGCCCTGGATGGCATCGATCTGAGGCAGGACCACGAACATCAGCAGGGCCATGCCCACGGCACTCAGACTCTCCATCAGCCAGACGAACAGGAAGTGCCCCGTCCGCGGCACCTTGAACGTCTTGAAGAAGCAGATGCGGGCGGATCGGATCAGGGCTCCGATCTCGGGCAGGGCGTAGGCTATCAGCAGGGCCCAGATCCAGGCCACTCGCTCCTCCTCGGGCAGGCGCACCACAAAGCTCTTGTCCCGACCCTTTGTTTTTGGTAAAATTAGAGGGAAATATTAATACAAAATTGTGTTATTACTAATCGGGGTTTACAATATATTAGTTTTTAAATATAACATTTCTTAATTGAAGAAGTTCAAGCCAAGAGGTGTTGAACTTATTCTCAATCCAAATTGAATGATTGTTTCTGATTGTTTAATCTTGAGTTATAAAAAAATATCTGATTACAAAATCTAGTCTAAGAGAAATTTAGTTATTCAATTCAGCAATTATTTTCTATGGTATGTAAAAATTAATATTTTCAAATACAGTTTTTAATTATTTGTATAGAAACAAAATACGAAAAATCACCTTGGTGGTCTCATTTTTAACAATCATGTATGTTCTTACCAAGTCCTTATTGCAGTACTCCATCTTCTTATCCTTGCGCACTTGCGAGGTCATGAAGAGCATGGTGCCCTTGGCGATGACGCCACCGGTTAAAACTATGATAAACGTAAACACATAGGCGAAGATCTTCAAGATCTTGACGGTTAATTCTAAGCACTCCTGGTTCGCCGTCGATCCGGTCTCAATTTTGATAGGCGGATCCCGGAACACATCCCAACCCTTCGTTTCTTGTATGGTGCGTTGGCTGAAAAAATGGGTGGCGTTAAAATTAAATTGAATTACGTATACGAATTTTTAAAGTCGGAAGAAACAGAAATGGTGAACTGAATATAGAAAAATATTCCCAGAATTTATGTTATGGGATTGGAGCTCCATTAATATTTGTTATTGTTATGATGGATTCTAAAATATTTGTAATTTTCTCTCATACTAGGAAATATAAAAAAAATGTATTTAAAAATGTTATGAAAATCATATAGGTATTCATTGGCCGATCCCGTTCAATTAATCCGATCACCTCGCAGACCACTGATCTATGATTTTCGCAAAGCTCGCTCGACTGGATGATCTTGACTTCCGGCACTTTACGGCCCCGACTCCGCCCTGCACCGAAAGTGATTGTGGAGCAATCGCGGTCACAGCGGGGCTTAATTACAGTTGTCTGGCTGAGACACTTCGGTTCCGGTTGCCTTTTCGCGGTAGTTGGCCACCATCTAGCCAACCAGCGATCGGAATAAATTTGGAAGACTTGGGACCTACCTGCCGCCATAGATGTCGTGAGTCAGGGGCGAGCTCTCGTCATCGGTGAAGTTGTTGTCATCGCTATCGCCGTGCTCCCCGGCAGCTCCCGCTCCGGCGCCTTGCCCCGGCGGGGCCATCGGGCGATGCCGCATCGCAGACATCTCCCACGGTCGGTGCTAGCCCCCAATCTTGGAGCGGAGTGGCCAATGTTCGGCTGTAAAGAGTCGGAGGGAAGTGGTAAATAATTGGGCTCAGGTTGCGATTGTTCGATAAGCCGGTTTTAATGGAAGAGTAATTTATGGCTATGGAAAACGGCTCCCAAGGACAGGCGTCCTTTGACTCCGCCCTCAGACCGGTTTGGACTTTTTTATTCAAGCTCCAAGATGAACCTTGAGAGCTGCTGTTACATGCACGTACAGAAGTCTTTGTCTTTTTCAAAACTCCAGTATACGAATAAATTCTCAATCTATTTATTTTCAGGCCCTAAAATAATATGATCGATTTGAAATGTTAAAAGCTTTTAGTCAAATTTTAAAACTTGATCTGCATGTCTACATAACTGTCAGTCAGTTAATATAATGAAGTCCAACGT